>KZ105198.1:0-46415 GCA_000504405.2 Mycosphaerella sp. Ston1 | reverse complement strand
GATGCCGAGGAGGACACCGACTTGGACATGGAAGTGGACATCGACTTGGACATCGAGGTGGATGCCGAAGTAGACATCGACTTGGAAGCCGATGTAGTCATGGTCGTCGCCATAGTGGTCGACGAGCTCATCGAAGTGGTCTTCGATGGCATCACAGGGTGAACCGGAGTGGTGCTCTCCTCACCACCGCCGTAGGTTGGTGGTGGTGGTCCATAGCCTGAGAAACCGTCAGTATCGTGCTCCCTCTCGTCCCTTCGAGCAGCGAAAACACACCTGGGAAAGCCACAGCGCCAGCGACAAGCGCGGCGGCAACGAAAGAGTACTGCATCTCGAAACTTGGTGGTGGGTGCTAGAAGGTGGCTGCTGAAAGAACGACTAAAGTGAGTTGGGAATCTGGTTGCCGAAGCGGTCGCTGGTGGGATGAACGAGAGGACGACCGAAGTCAAGTGTTGCGACCAAGAAGAATGCGAGGACTTCAGTTGACGAGAAGAAGAAAGGCACAGCGCGAAACGACATGGCCTGCTTATAATGGTCTTCTCAATTGAGCTTCCAGCAGGTCCGGGCGAGATTACCTTGGCTGGCATGACCTGGACTGTGATGGTACAAGGCATCGTACTGAGATTAGCACGTGCAAGGTCAGCCCTGGACACATACCTGTTCCTGAAGATCGTCTTGCTTGTCGAACACAAGCAGTCCAGCATACACTGCCATACAATTGGCAGCCCCCGACCTGCAACTGATGAACTGCAATTTGGCCGCTTTGCCCTGGCTGTGTTTCCCCTGGCCGCGCCATTCACTCGTCCATTGAAGCCGCCACATGCCCCAATTGCACCCCCAACGGACACCTGGGCGACAATCTTGCACGTCTGCTCCAGTAATCTGCAGTGTCCGGGCCTCTCTTGCTCTGGGCATCTGCATTGTTGGCATCTCTCGTGCGAATAGTTCTACTCCCGCTGCAGATGCCACATGCTACCATTGAGCAACGGGCTGAAACATGATAGAAAGCTCCGGCCATGATGTCCACGAACACGTGTTCGTCACCTTTTTGACATATCGTAGCTCGTGTGAACAGCAGTAGTGGGCTATTAGTGTTCGCTGTCGCTACTGTATGCGGACGGTTGACCCTGTTTCAGACGTTCTGGACCTGCTGGTCCTGGTCAGGCGTGCGAAGCAGACCGACTCCGTCCGAATTAAACTTGCTGGCAATAGGAGCTTGTGGGATCCTGTCATCCTGGAGGGAGGGCTTGTTGGTTGGCCGGAAAGAGAAGCATGCCGACACCGCCTACAGGCATCGTCTGAGCAGCCTTTCCGACACGAGCGGGCGATGGTACATATATGTACATGTTATCTTACCTACCTTTGATGAGAGTATTTGATGAGCTGAGCTGCAATTTGATCACAATATTAAATAATGCTTGGTGGTGGGCGACTGGGAGAAAGGAAGGTCGTCACCTCCACCAACGCCCCTCCTTTCCCAATATTAGGTACCTCCTTGAAACCACATGTTTCCGCCGCGGAGAAATCTCCGCTCCACCCCCATTCCCAACATTGTCCCTCTCATCTTGGGCACGTGATTAACGGTGTTTACAGTCACACAGTGATAGACACTGATAGCTCGGTTAGCACCCAGTAGGATACGACGCAGAGATGAGCCGCTAGCAACCCTCCTTGTCTCCCCTTGTCTTCCCTGCTCCGCGCGGTCAAGGATGATAGGCTGCCACGAGATTTGCTCGTACTGCTACTGGCATGCCGGATAAAGTCTATCATGCAATGCTCTGTCACGATATCATTACGACAATTTTATAGAGGCACGCACCATGGTCCATGCGAAGACACACTGCTTGTTATTTATTTCTGAAATTGAGCGAGCTACTCCCTGAGTCCAGGATGCTTATTAGGTATTTCACACACCGACCATCATCAGGCGGTCTACCATGCCCAATTCTACGGACATTGTTGTTGTTGTCTGGAACGTTTGTTGTTGTCTGCCGCTTGCAGGATGCGCAATCCTTCTCTAGGTACCTACGGAGTAGTTCTAGAACAAGGGCAAATAATCACCGAGGCCAGCGCTCTCTCAGCCAGCCAACAACCAAGTCCATCACCTTTTCCGCGTCAAGATCTCTCACCAACTCATGATATCCCCCTTCCACCGCATAGAACTGCTTATCCCGAGAAGAAATCCTCCCCACGAATTTCTCAGACGCCTCAAATTTGGTGAACTGATCAGCATTTCCATGGACCACCAGCGTCGGCACTTCCCAACCCTCCACGCCACCCCAAATCCTCGCACCACAATCCAACGACGTCGCAGCAAGCAAAAGCCCAATCGCGCCATGATAATTCCGCTCATCCTCCTCGAAGAGTTTCACTTCCGCAGGTAGACGAGATAATCCTGCGGGAGAATTCGATGGAAGAAGGGGTACAGTTCCCGCACGCCAAAACTTCGCTCCAAACCCGACAATCGCCCTCTCCACTCCAGAGACAGGCTGTGTCAACTCAGGACTACTCAATATGACGCCTGCGATTCCCGCTGAATCGCTCGTGACACTGCCGCTTGTCACCAGTCCACCCAGCGAATGGCCCATCAGAAATACTGGTAGATGATTGCTGCTGCTGTTCTCTGCTGATGCTGCCAGATGACGAAGTGCGACGTGGTCTTGCACTGCTTTGCCTATGTGCACTATACTGCGAGCTCCCGGTGAATCTCCATGACCCCACATGTCCATTGCCCAGATGTCGAAGCCTAGGGCTTGTAAGCGTGGTCCTAGAGGTAGTTTGCCATCCATATATCGTGAGGAGTACTCGGCAAAGCCGTGCTGGAGGATCAGGATTGCGCGTGCATGGGGGATCGTCCACTTGTGATATGCTGTTCCGGAAGGTAGGTTGTGTTTGGAATATGATCCCTCTGGTGAGTTTGACATGGTTGAGATCGGTGTCATACAGAGGTTGTTGTTGTGAGATGCTGATGCTAAAGGAAGTCGATGAGTACCTACCTGGGCGAACACATGCAATGGGAGGCTTAAGGTACTCTACGTACTCCCATACTTTAGAAGTCTGGATCTCACAAAGATTGGTACCAGGAGAACTCTAGTTGTCCCAAAAATCTATTTCCGAAGTGATACGAAGGCGAGCTCAAGCTACCTCTCTGTCTAGGCTTCTTTACAAATTCTACCGCAGCTGAAAGAGGTCGTTCAATAGCTTGTAGCTGAAATGCTGCAGTGAGATTTCACAATAATGTCTTCCATCTGTGACACATCTGGGTTACAACAACGAAACTAAGGTAGAGGTGAAGTGCGGATGTGTCTTCTGATTCTCCTTTGCCTGCTTGGCCAGTGTAATTATTGGAGGAGAGAGGTAGCGTTGCTGTGAGTCGTCACGCTTCTGATGTACGTGTATATCAGAGACATGGCGATCGAGTATTGTGGGTAGAGGGATTGCTTGTAGTTTGCCTTTTCGAATCTGGAATTGATCTAACGAAAAAGTATGAAGCTATGGCTTCGTCTTTGGCAGCAACTGGCGCTAGGCTGCATGTCTTCAGCGACAAAGACGGAATGCTTGCTATCTTTCAGTGCAAGTCTTCTGCACTCTTATGATACAGTATCTTCTAGAACAAGAGTAGAACCTAAGACGCCTGCACCCATACCGCACAACCTTGCCAAACACCAACGTAATAATGTACACGCATGCGAACATACAGCCTGGGTTGGTTCTTCACTTCGTCGGCAAATCCCTGAACACCTTCTTCATAATGTTCTTACTCTTAAACAGATTGACAAGTCTCAGACGTTCATTGTCCAGATGTGCAGAATCACTGGCCTGCCCACAAGGAAAGTGCGCAGCAGGTGCGCCAAACTCCTTTTCTAGAAACCGGATAGCTGGAATCGAGCCACCTTCACGTATATAAAGCGGCTTTCGTCGAGATTTCGGCTTCTCCTCTGCACGAGTAGCAATTTCCTCGAGTTTGTTTGTGATCTCGGTCATGGGTGTCATGGGGCTCAACGGTTCCAGACTGCCATTAGCCAGAGTCTTGGATGTCGTTGGGGAGGGCTTCGTCATATAGTGGCCATCGAACTCCGGGGAGACCGGTGATATCTTCAGAGGGTGGGCGGATGACTTCCTGCGGTGATGAGTCTGGTCGATAGGTCCCCACTCCTCCATGATGGCCTCTTCAAATGTCTTGAAAATGTCATTGTTGAGATCACCTAGCCATGGCTCGGCTTTGTGATCGATGGTCACAGTCAGGCGATTGTTCGACTCGAGCTTCTCAAACTCTGCTTCGAGATATGATGCCAGTGCTGTTGAGACCTCTGTCGCCTCTTGGTTCGGCACTAGACGCATCGACAGCGCTGCTTTCGCCATGCGCGGAATGATCGTGGCATTGTCTGGCCCAGAAGTCTGGAAACGATGTATCGTGAGCGAGGCTTCGCGCCACCTCCGCATTAACGACGTGGCAAGTGCTCGTTGATCGCCCAGATCTGGGTTACGCATGACCAGAGCATTAGTGATGTCCTCGTACAGCTCGGCCTCTTCTTTGCTCATTTCCGGCACAGGGTCGTAGAAGCCTGGAATCTTGACCTCGCCGTTCCTGCCAGTGAGCTTACTGAGTAGCATAACAAGATCCTTGAGCGATTCGTCCAGTTGTGCACTGCCGTCAACACCAGAGTGCAGGTCAGGATGACTGCTCTCGATTTGTACTGTAGCATGAATCACACCCCGGAGACCATATGTCAGGCACGGTATACGATCATCAAGCCAGTAGCTGTTCGCCAGCAGAATCCAGTCCACGTCACCAATCTTGTCCTTGCTCGCCTTCACCGCTCGCTCAAACCCACGAGACCCACACTCCTCTTCACCTTCTATGAGGAAGATGATATCGGAGCCTAGCGCTTGCTCACTCATCAACTCGGCGCACGCAAATATGGCAGCCATAATGGGCCCTTTGTTATCAGATGTGCCACGGCCGTACAGGTATCCATCGATACCTTCCATCTGAAAAGGGTCCACATGCCACTTCCCACTGTCGTTGCTAGCCGCTACAACATCATAGTGACCATAGAACAGGATCTTCTTGCGCTGTGAAGCCGTGGCTGGGTTGCCGCGAAATCGTGCCAAGATGATAGGGTTGCAGCCGTCCTCCGCCGGCAGCATCTCCGTGGTAGCTCCAAAGTTCTTGAAGACAGAGCGCAAGTACGAGGCACCTCTCCTGCAGTCAGCTTTCAGCCTTTGATCGGACGATACAGTGCGAAAGGACACGAAGCGTCGAAGAGACTCAACCAGCTGCTCGTTGCTGGTCTTGCTGGGTACAACGCTGAGCCTGATGCAGTCGCTCACATCCCAGATGGCAATACTGTTATCGTTTGATCCTGTCGCATAGATTGGTCGAGAGTTGTTGTAGGAGAATGCGGACGCAAGAATCCGACCATTATGTGCTCTCCATCTCGTCTTCAGCTGATATTGACGATCGAACTTGCGAACGTAGCCAGTCACCGCCGCACTGAACAAGAATCCACCTCCCACGACAATCGTATGCACATCGTCACGGTGTGCCTTGATGTTTCGCACGAGCTGTCGGGTTTCGAGGTCCCAAACGTCGACCTCGCCGCCGCTGCGACCGGAGTAGAGGAATGAGCCTTCCATGGCAATCGACAGAATCGAGTGTCCCTCTTCTCGTCCATCGTCCAACGTGTATAGCTCTTCAATGGCACCTCCATTCTTCGCATCCAGTTTCCAGAGCTTGATCGTTCCATCTCCGCCTGTAGTCACAAGTGTATCCTCACCAGATCGCTCGGGCACGCCATCTTTCGCCAACAACATGCAATATACATAGCCATAATGCGCAAAGTGCCTCACATTCTCCTTTCCGATCTCAATGACATCTCCGCCTCTCGCATGTCTCGGCACATAATCCGAGCCCGCAGGTCTCGGAGTCTGCACACCTCCAGGACCTCGTGAGTCGAAGAATCGATCATCTCCTCGGAGGGGCGCAGACACAGTCGCCGCACGCTGCTGCGATATCCTGCACCATTGTATCGTCGTGTTCTGTGCTCCCAAATAGGCAGTTTCCAAGCTCGCCGAATATGCCACGCAAAAGACATCGCCCACGTCAAAGGCGCTGTACAAGCAGCAGATTCTCTTGAGCGTCTTGGTGCTCCAGACATTGACGATCCTGTCGCCGGCACTGGAGAACAGCAGTGTTTGGTCTTGCGACAGATGCAGACCCAGCACACTTCCTCGATGTCCTTCGATGACAGCCTGCTTGGCATATGTGCTCAAGCTGTACACCAGAATCTCGCCCAGCTGTGTTCCAGCATAGATGTGGTCATCGGAAATGACGATGGCAAGGATGGAACTGGTGTGTCGCAGCCGCTGGCTGAGCGTTGGGATGGCATTGGTGGGCTCGCCAACATCGCCCTGGCTGGGCTGTCTACTCAGTGAAAGTCCCCATTGCTGCTGCTGCTGTTGGAGCGAGTGTTGGGGCAAGTCGAGATTCGCGTCGTCGGTCTCTGAGCCAGTCATTAGCGACGACATTCCATGCCCGGGAGGAGTGCTGGTATCGGGGACCGCGGATGCAGGACGAACGGCGGAGGCGAGTGCGTGTGGATGGCGGAGTGAAGGTCGCTGAGGTTCAGATTGCTACATGTAGTAGAGGGCATCGTTGACTCCTTCTTGCACAGCAGTGTAGAGAGAGTATGAAGTGTGCGTCATGTGCATGTAGCACGGCACGGATGGATGGATGGATGTATGGAGGAAGAAGCTCTCGTGACCCAAAAAGCAAAGACATCCGCGTATACATGTAAGGTAGTTCTAAGTCAGAAGTGGAAATAGAATAGAAATCGATGCTCACCAGATTCCAATATGTGCAGACCCTCCTGCGGCTGCTGTTGCTCATCAAGATCCCACTGCCAACTCCCTCTCCGGCTCCAGCCTTCGGAACAGTCACTGCGTATAGCAAGATGCATCTTCTTCGGCTTCCATCCCCGTCGAGAAAAGACAAAGACAAGGACAACAACAAGAAGGTTGAGACGGTATAGGACTACACTCTGTACTTTGCAGGACTCAGGAGACTAGAGAACGATAGAACTCAGGTACTATAAGACGCACCGACTCCTTGACTCCTTTTCCTGTTGTAAGCACGCACAGCACGCCATGCCATGACGGGATCGGCTTTCACGCGCGAAGTTTACTGGCACGAATCAATCAGTATGCGGAGTGGTTTATATGGGCACCCGGCTGTTTCGATGGATCTGTGCCACCGTAGGGCCGTAGGCTTATTTCGAGTAGCGTTGATCGCATGATGGACGAAACCGCTGACCTCTTGCTAGGATTATCACGGTCATTATATTGATTGATCATTTGCGTTGTGACGAGTCACGAGTGGTACGAGTGTTTGTGAGATTCTCATATAAAACGACATATTGCGTGATGTACCCGAGCAATTGCCGATCATTGTGTTTGTGATAGATAGATTTTGTGTGATGATTGATGTGCTTGCCTCTTGAGCCGCCCATCTCAAGGGACGAGAATTGCTCTTTGCTCTCTGGCGGCAACTTGAAGCCTTCAAAGTCTTGTGGCTTTTATGTATTCACTTGGCCTTTGTTTTCACGTCTAGAATCACTACGCAAGAGCTGCTTCTAGGAAGCATACTTGTTCCTGCTGAAGCATCCAGGGCATAGTTCTATGAAGCTGTAGAAGAATAGTTTCGTAGCTCATTTTCATAACTCATTGGCAATAATCCAGACTGCTGCATGCAGGTCAACAACCAGTCCACCATTTTCTTTCTGTACAAAACACGTCCCTCCCCGTGCATTCTCCCCGCTCCTTTACAACTCACTCTTCTTCCCCTCAGTCACCGGATCATCCTTGGCAAAGTTGATGCTCACACTGTTAACGCAATGTCTCTCATCCGTCGGCGTGGCATATCCCTCTCCTTTGAACACATGTCCCAAATGTCCTCCGCAATTCGAACACACAATTTCCGTCCTCTCCATGCCAAACGCGCGATCCACATGTCTCGTGACAGCCCCTGGAACAGCATCAAAGAATGCAGGCCATCCACACCCCGACTTGAACTTGTGGTTGGCTTTGTATAAAGGAGCCTCACATCCCGCGCACGTGTAGACTCCCTCTGTAGGCGCGTGTTTATCGTATTTGCCGGTGAAGGGAGCTTCGGTGCCCTTTTCGCGAAGAATGCGGAATTGTTCTGGAAAGAGCAACGAGGCGTTAGCGGCTTCTCTTTTTTGTCTTGATAGGAAGGCTACCTCAGGGAGTATGGACTCGATATGTCATGTACCTTTGCTCAGCTGTGCCTGCCACTCCTGGTCTGTCTTTTGCACGGGATACGACATCTTACGAGATTCGGCGGTCGAGAAGAGGGAGCCGATGAAGGGAATTGGCATAGACGCTCGCAATGCTGATGGTCGGACGAGAGAGTGGAATGGATGTGGTGGCGTGCGGATGGTGGTGTTGGAAAAGGCGTAGAGTGTGCGAATGAAGGTTGGAATCGATGGGAAGCGCATTTAAAACCTGGAGGATGATTGTGGCGAAGGTTGCAGGTTACTGTTCGAGGGACTAAAAGAGGAGTGACAGAGGCTCTTTGGACGATTATTGTAATACAATGGCGTTGCCATCGCCGACATGATGTCATCCATGCTGTATACATGTACATGTACCCTACATGTAGCTTGACAACAACAACATAGAAGTTGAACGTTATGTACCTGTATATGTCGACCTCATCTTACCACTATATAATCGAGCGATCGAATTAGACCAGAGATAGGTACCAAGGAAGCAGCACTAAACAGACTCTACGAACGTGGCGCATCAACGGCAAAGTGAAGTTCGAACATCGGCCAAATATACACTCGACCTCTCAACCGTCTTTGGCAGTGGCTCTCAGCCTTTCAAGTACATATTCCCCCGCTCGGATTGGCTGATACTGCGAAGGATTATCTGGCGTAATGCAACTTGGCAGCGTCTCTACCATCTGGTCGTAATTGATACTAATGAGGCCTTTTAGTAAAATGTCTTTGGGGACTGACCGATATTCACACAACTTACGAAAAGAAGAATGGGACGCTATACCGCTCACTCGATGTGCGATTGACGACACGATGTACGGTAGATTTGAAGACGCCATTACTCCATCGCATCAAGAAGTCTGCGACATCTGCATTGATGGTTAGTATTTTCTCTTTGTGCTGTACATCGCTCGTGCGAATCGCAGAACCTACTGATTATGAAACTGCCTTCTACGAACGGTGCGGCAATCCACTGATTCTCAGGACTCAGTATCTCCAGGCCACCAGCAGTAGATGTTAACAGGATCGTGAAGCACTCATAATCACTATGAGCCCCCAGCCCAATCTCCTTATCCTTTCCTTCCAAGTCCAGAGGCTTCGGATCTTTCGCCGGAGGGTAATACAACAACCTCGCGATGCCACCGGGATGAGTCATCATGTCATTGAAATAGTCCTCGTCCAGCCCAAGCGCCAACGCAAACAGTCGAAACAGATGTCTTGCAAGCTGAAGAACCGATCCGTAGTATTCCTTTACAGCCGCATAAAACCCTGGAAGAACTTCTTCCTCAGGCCACACATTCGCGTTGACATCAGCGCCATCGAGTTCACGATACTGTCCATCACCGCCAGTGGGATCAAGACCAGCTTCATAGCCCCAGTTGAACCCTTCTTTCGTTTCTGGCGCGGCTTCAGCTGCGTTCCAATCGCCTGGATTGACGTACGTGTAATCAGCGGGCTCCCATCCTCGGAAGTATGGGGAGTGTCTGACATGTAGAGCCTCCTTCTTCTCTCGCGGGTAGTCTTTTGTAAAACGTTCGGCAGCTTTGAGGATTGTCTGTCGTTTCTCTTCGGCAATGCCGTGGCCTGTGATGTGGAAAAATCCGCTGTTCATACAAGCATTGCGGATCTGTAGAGCTACTGCTTTGCGATCTTCGAGTTTGGAAGAGAATGATTTGGCAATGTTGATCTCTGGAACATCGAACGGCCGGGTTGACTTGTTGGTGGCACTCTCTGCTAATCGTTGGTCGAGATAGGCTTGTGCTGTTTTACGAGCTTCATGTTGCGTGGTACTGGCTGTGGCTACGGCTGCTGCCATCTTGATGAGCTCTGTTGTTCGCAAGGCAGAGGAACAACAGCTTATCATATCGCGATAGCCAGGAAAGAAGGTCAAGGTAAGGTACCTATATGTACCTAGGTACTGTGTGAACAGCCCGGGCAACAAAAGCGGGTCCATTGCTTGGCATATCTGTTCTGTGTGCGTAACATCTGCAACGATCAACCTGAGTTTTGAGTGCAGAAGACCACAATTCGAATAGGTTCTCGGATATTTCGAGCATCCACTGATCTCGGTTCCGCTGAGTAGTGGGCACGCGTGAAAGAGCTTTTCGAGTCTGGCAGGGTGGCGACTCACGAGAGCATAGTTCACGGATTCAACGACTCTGTGTCCATGAGGACGCGAGTCCGCTCATAGGAACCTATGTGAGCATGCTTAGGAACGTTGTAAACGACTATTACTGCGTGCTACCAGATCGCTTGCTGCTGTTACTACAAGCCATACCGAAAGGTCAATCGCTCATCGCCCTGCCGACCTTCTTCCAGGCCCGCTCTTCGCGCCAGCTTGAGCAGTCCAGTGCTTCTCGCGACTCGCATACGATAGTCGTCGGGAGCAGGTACATCGCCCAGCAAATCTTCGCGTTCTTTTTCCTCTGCACTCCAGCTTCGAAGCACATCATGTCGCCATCTGTTCTCGCGTATAATCAGGAGTCGGAAAGTGGCGAATCCGACAAGAGATGCTAGGACACAGACTAGCAAGATCGAAAACGACCTCACATAACCTGCAGCTTTGTCTTCTGGTCTGAAGAGGACTGACACAAAGACGCCGGCTAAACTTCCCCATCCATTCAAGCCGAGAAGAATGGCGCGCTTGCCGGGCTCTGGAGTATTGTTGGCTATCCATGCTACTGTCAGTGGCGAGGCTATGAAAGAGCCGGACAGCAGAACACAAAGTGAAAAGTACCGTAGCCAGTAGTTTCCGATGGGCACAACGACTGTCAATGTCAAGCCAATCACCAGTATCAGCAGGCCCCAGAGGATAGGTGAAAGCCGCTTCTGGGCACGATCAGACCAGAATACGAAAACGAATAGCGCGATTGCACCAAACGCGAACGGAGGCACTGAGAGCAGGTTGGAGGCTGCTGGAGACAGATTCAACGATGGCGATAGCTCCTTCACGAGGATCGGTAGTAGCACACCGAGCGCCGTTGCTGGGATGGCACTAAGCACGTTGCATACCAACAAGTGCCAGATCTTGTAGTTGAATATGGCAGACACAACATCATGCGTGCTCAAGCCTGAATCCCGTGTGACTGAGGTAGCCGATATAGTCGGCTTTTGTCGCTGCTCTGGCGAAAGCGGATCCTCCTCGTCCAGAAGTCGTTCGTGTGATTCATCGCCTGCGTGGTCATACTGATTGCTCAACACTCGTGCATCAGGATCGTAGTCACTACGCAGTGCACTGCCGTTCACATCATCGTTGTCGTACTCTGTCTTGACATCATTTCGATGCACGTCCGCTTTCATGCGCGACTCGGCCCACGCCTTTTCTTCTGCGTTCAAGAACCATGCTGAGTCTGCAGAGCGTGGTAGCCATATAAATCCTAGCAAAGCCACTGTCATCGTGACACATCCTTCGATCAGGAAGAGGACTTCCCAACTCTTCCATCCCGCGGTTCCTTGTGCCCGACGTGATGAATGCCCCAGGTTTAGCGCATCAGGCTCGTCGCTATGTCCTGGAAACCCCGAGAACACTGCCCAGCTTAAAACGCCGCCAACCACTCCTGCTACAGCAATCATGCCATAGAAGAAGCCCAGCCGCGTTGCGAACTCGAACTTCGTATAGAAGAGGCTCATGTAGCTCACCGTGGTCGGGTAAAAGCCTGCCTCGAGCGTTGCAATCATAATTCTCAACACAATCAAATGCCATCTCTTCCGCACAAAGATGTGAAGAATGGTAGCCAGACCCCACAGACTCATGCACATCGGCACATATCGTCGCATACCAAATCGGCGACCCAATGCTGCTCCTACAGGCTGCAGGAGAACAAACACGAAAAAGAAGATGCCCATGGAAGTGTGGACATCTTGTCGCGAAAGCCCCGTATCTTGGGTGAAGCCGGCGGTTTCTGCATTGCCAATGTTGCTCTTATCCAAGCTGTTCAGCAGAAATAGCAGAGCCAGGAATGGCAGCAAGATGGTGTCGAGCTTTCGCACTGTCCGTCGGTTGATATCCAGCTGTCCCACTGTTGCAGATGCTTTGCCGTTCAGCGGCTGCCTCTCACGGCCTGCGGATGGCATGTCGCCGTCCATGCGGTCTTGCGGCCGTCGTGTATCCTCCACTTCCTCTTGCTCATCCAGCGAGTGGCGGACCTGGCGGTGCAGTTTCTGGAGCTCATGGTCGGATTCAGGGCTGTCGGGCATGCTCTGCGGCGGAGAGCGGGCTCAATAATGTCATTTGCCACATGGCTCTCGCAGACATTCTTGTCGTCGGCGCTGGAACGTGGTTGTTTGCGTCGGGTTGTGATCCTTGAATTCTTGAAACTCGGAGTCCGGGGCTCGCTGGCCGAGGTCGCTGCCAAGGTGCCTTATTCCTCTAGTTCTAGGGGAGGGAGGGGTTTAGCTTCACTAGATCTGTAATTCTGTATCACTACCTGACCTTCGGAAGTTCGGAGGTACATGTATTTCATGATTATTACAGGCTGGAACTATCCATGGATGATAAATATCCCTATCGTTACACAGTCTAGCGTCAGTCTAGCGTGAGATGCCTGACCGTGAGTGTGACGCTCTCGAGGTCACGGTCAGTCCATCGAGACAAAGGCTCTGACCTGGACACGCCCACCCGGCGATGCATCCGGCACTATCACGACATCTCAGTCCACCTCGAAGTCTGCATCGTCGTCCCATCCTCCTCTAGTTCTTGCCCATCAGCCAAGAGAGTCTGACATCTGAGACCGCATCAGCTCCCACATAGTTTCACCCCAATCCTGGTTCTCGTTGAAGCCGCTTTGAGTTTGCTCGATCTTACTATCTTTCAGAGCAGCAGCCACCTCCCCTTTGAATCGCAAACGCAGTTCACGAAGACGATCGTTCGTCGAATCCCGTACATCTTCAGACGCCTTGTAGACTCCCTCCTGATCATCCTCCAAGTGAGGGAACTCATGTTGCGTATACCTGGCTGCTAGTGCTCTGTGGATTTTTTCTGCTTCAAACCCGCTCAGGCCCATATCACGAAACCAGTCCGTCTCATGGCCTGTTATGTACAACGGTGAGGAATGTGTGAAGTAGAGGGGCGGCCAATTTCCTTCACAGATTCTGACCTGGAGGAAAACTAGTGGCGAGGTCTCGAGTTCATATTCGAAGTCGATAGATGTGCCCCTGTTCACCTCTTCACTGAGTATAGGATCAGCTCTTTTCAGCCATCGGTCCAACTTCCTACCACAGCCAGGGGCATTGCTGCGGGAAAAACGGAGCTTGATCTTCAGGACCTGAGCCCCTGACACGAAGCGCGCCAGCACCCCGTCGCTGGATGAATTGAGGAAGGCATCCAGATAGGCGAAGTTGTAGTCGACCACCTTCGCGATGATTACAGGCGCCGTCTTTATGGCCAGATTGCGAAACTCCTTGCCTATCTGTTTGTTGACTGCCAGGAGTGGCGAACAGATTCCCAAGGAGGGCTGGAAGCGCGTATCCCGCAGACGCACTTCGACATCCTCGAGATGCACTTCGTATATGGTGTTCCGGAGTTCGGGGGCGAGGTCAAGGAATGGGAACCCCGTATCTGACACATTGTCATCAATCAGCTCGTCGGAGAGCTCGATGGTAGCGTCGCTTGGAGCGCTCTGTGCATTGTCGTCGGAAATGGACATGCTGCTCTTACGACCAGGATCGGTGAGGGATGTCTTCTCTTGGCTGGTTGGCGAGCTTGAACGGCTTTTCTGTGCGGTCTGGACATGCGGCAGTCGATCTTGTGGAAACTGTGCCGTCAAACACTCACTCCGGTAGTGCTTCTGGCGTGATGTCGCGCGATCTGCCATCTGATCCATGGATGTAGCTCCAGAATCGAGGCGTTGAAGATGGATAAGACGAAGTTGTTGGCGACGCGAGCGTGTCGTCCGCTCGATGATCAGACGGCGGCCGGTGGATGTTTGTCTTGCAAAGATTTTCATTCACATCACACGGTTTCTGGAGCCTGAGGCCTCTGTAACACCATAGGGCATCAACGACTTTACATGGGAACATCAAACGATACATTGTCTTCTCAGTAGAGGGATCTACAATTCATCGCTTCAAGCTCCTCTGCCCCGATCATCATGTAAAATCTAAGCCTGCGCTCACGCAAGTAGCACATTATCATGACAGCGATGTCTGAGCATGGCCCATGAGCCCGTTAGCATCAACAAGCTGCCTACCTATGATACCAGTGCTGCGCTAGTCAATCCTCACGCAGGCCTCGCAACGAATCAACTTCCACTTCCAGCAAGTCAGCTCCAGGAACCAGTCTTGTCACGAGTCCGACGTGCAACTCTCGAAGATAGAGACCGAAATCATCTATACAGGAGCATACCTTACCACGATGACTCCCTTTTTCCCCTGGATTCAACAAGTAAAATCCGCCGGAGCACATTCAAAGAACTTCGCTGGAGCAGCATTACCTACTTCTGTATCGAGCTTGATACTGTTATACTACAAAGCCAATAGATAATCTCTGTCCAGCTAGACTTGCTGATTGGGTATCTGTACTCTGAGAGTAGATATACAGAGCAGAGAAAACCGAGTGAAAGGGCGGAGGGTGGAGAAAGAGTTGCATAAGCGTTCGAGGGGTCTGTCATGGCGTGCAGCGAAGTATTGCAGGCCGGTAGAGAGTTCTCCCAGGAACTTGAGGGAGCATGAGGAGTAGAAATTGAAGGGAGAGACCGTTTAGGTGATTTCTCGTTAGCTTATGAGAGCTAGAGACCATGTATCGATTCGGGTCCGCTGCACGGTCAGGGGTAGCAGGTCGCAGGAGCTCTTTTTGGAGATGGGACTGAAGCAGAGAGAATACAACGTTGACGGTGTTGCTGTTCAGGCATTCATCATTCTTTCGAGAAAGTTAAAATGAGGAATTGTTTAGTAGGAGTCTACATCCGAACCGTCAGGAGCTTGCAACTGCTGCACTAGCACGTCAGGCTTGGTCCAATCCGGTATCTGCGCCACCCATGCGGTGTCTTCTGCATTCGGATCACAGTCTGGTTCGAGGACTTGCTTTAGAAGCGCGGCTTGAACAACGATTTCAGTGACGTTGTAGGGATTGAGTGGTCCATTTCGCCCACAGTATGCACGGAATATCCTTTCAAAGACAAGACCATCCCCAGCCCAGGCCATGAGTCCCTCAACGAGCGCACTCTGGCTATGTGTCGGCCAAACTTGCGATTTGATGCGGTCCACCAAGGCAGGTCGTGGTCCTACTCGTGGCCTGAATACCTCTACCCTGGTGAACCGATCTCCGTTCTGGTCTTGCTCGGATTCAGCGCTAGGTTGGCGAAGATGGCGTCGCTTGGCCAGTGGCATGATACACTCGTCAGCTAGCCTGCGCTCAACGTGAAGACTGGACCACTTCTCTTCGGCCTTTTGCCATCTGGCCCTTTCTGCCTGTGCTTGAGCAGCCTCCAATTCTGCGGCCTGAGCCTGTCGTGCTTCGCTTCGTTCATACTGCCGCTTCTCATATTCGATCGCCTCTCGTCGCAAGGCGCTCTGAACCTGCTTGAGTGGCACGAGAATCTCTCTTGTGACGGATTGCACAACAGCAATATTAGGTTTGACGTACAGTTTTGCTGATTCTCCCAGCCTGAGAATTGTGTCTATGAACCTCTTGATGTCCTTGATGTGCGTGATGGTCACTGACATGCCATCGGTGTCCTTCTGTAAGTCTAGAGCCTTATAGCATCTTGTCAAGGACCACAGTACTCGCGCAAGCGCAGGAAACAGGCAGAAGTAAATGCTTTGACTCCGCATGTGGTCTTCTCTATTCGCATCATCTCCACAAAACACCTCGACTTGGGATCGGACAGTCTCAAGGCCTTTCGGCAACTCTGACAGTAGCTCTGCGTCATCTGGCGATTCTCGAAGCCGTCGAAGGTGCCTTCGGAACGATCTGCAGAACAATTGCACTTTATCGATAGTTGCATCGAGATCTTCACCATCACCCTTAGCCTCGACTTTGGGCACTGCATCGGTGTAGATCTTTTTGATAACGCTGTATTGTTGTCCCAAAGAGTACATGTTGTCCTCCATATCGCTTCCTGAGTCATCACTAAGCTCGTCATCCGCTACAAAGGTCTTCGGCAGTGCAGTGGCACTTTTATGCTTCGACTTCGCGACGTTAGTTCTCTGTGCCTTGGGCGCTCGCTGGACTTTGCTCTTCTGGGACGCAGTGCTAGCCTGGGCTTCTTGGTCTTGCTCGTCATCTTCTCCTTGTTCTTCATCCGCACCAGGATTGGCATCAGGAGCACTCTCGTCTGTGCCACCAGAATTTACTATTGTCGGTGTCTCTACAGGAAAGCCCATCTCACTTGGCCGGATTTTTGTTGGCTTCGGGCGCGTCATTTGCTGGTTCTCAATGAGGGGTCCTTTGCGTTTTCCTGATCTGTGCGTTGGCCGCACAGGCTCAGCTTCATCGGCCTCGCCAGGACTTCCCCCACGCTCAGTTGCAGTATGGTTCGACAACCTAGCACTTTTTCGCGAAGCATTACTGCCAGCTTCCTTCGGTGGGCGCCCTCGTTTTCGAGGATTTGCAGGGGCCACAGTGCTTACATCTACAGCATCGCCACGGTGCGTACTGACGAAGGGAACATCGGCGCTCTCATCAGTCTCCTTTGCCGGAGATATCATCACCAGTGGCGATGCATGTCGTTCGGCGCTGCCGACGGACTTTTCAGTGATCGTCGACTGCGCTCGAAGGGATCGCCTCGGATGTGGTAGTTCGGCGGTGCTATGCAGCTCCTGGGTAGAATCGTGATCTTCTATGGCCGCCTGATCCGCTAACCTGTCCTGCGGCTGCACAGTGGAGGCTGCTGGCTGCTGTTTCCGTCGCGGGCGCAAGGGTGAGATATCAGGCGCTTGAGCACTTCGCTGTCTCAGCTTGGGGTATCTAAGCAGCTTAGGAGTGTCGGGGATATCATAGGGATCTGGTCGAGCAGCCCTTGGAAGCGCGTGCTGTTTGGCTACTTGTCGAAGGCCACCAGAAGGACCCTTCGCACGCACCAAAGCCTCCATGGATGGTCGAGGCAAGGGGCCCATCGTGGCTGGTTCTATCCTGCCTCAGGCGGCGGACGATGTTGTTGAGGTCGCGTCCGTTGGCAGGCCTGAATGATGAGCTGCATTCTCAGAGCTCATTGATTTGATAATTGAAGTCGGAGTGTCGGAATAGTTCTACACGTTGCCATGGCCGACCGCGCTTCAGTACTTACGGGAACGGACCGGGATCGGGCGCTCCCGCGTTCGCGTTTGGACTTCTTCTACGCGCCAAACTTGGCAAGCCTTCCAACTACATGTACATGTACCTACATGTACATCTCAACGATGGCGAATACCACGAATGAAAAGGATCATCCAGCACTGGAACGCATCACAGACCCTGCTGCATACGAATACCAGCTTCCGTCGAAGCGGATCCACGATGGCGACGATCTCACCTTCTTCTTCGCCTCGACTGCCTACAGGGATTTGATGACATGGCTGCTTCAGCTCACACGAGCCATGTTTCCTGAGCAAAATGAGGAGGGCAAAGTGTTGCCATGTACATTGGACAAGCCGCCGTCCTATTCGAATCAAGTCCTGGCGCTTCGATCTCTGCTAGATGATTTACTGGGCCTGATCGACCAAGCACCACCTGACACAGGAGCCCGGAGATTTGGTAACATATCTTTTCGCAAGTGGTTCCAGCTTGCCGAACAAAAGGCCCCTGTCCTGCTGCAAAAATATCTAGGAGCATACTTACCAACTTTGTCTGGGACGAACTCGGAACGTACAAGCCTGCTGGACGAGCTGCAGGTTTACTTTCTCGGAAGCTTTGGCAGCTCGCAGCGACTCGATTATGGCACTGGACATGAACTGAGCTTCCTAGCATTCTTGGCCTGTCTCTGGAAAGTCAACGTCTTTGATGCAGGAGATGAGCAGGCCATCGTCATAGGCATTGTGCAGCCATACCTAGCACTCATGCGCAAGCTCATATTGACCTATACGCTGGAGCCAGCTGGGTCGCATGGAGTCTGGGGCCTCGACGACCATAGTTTTGTCCCATACATATTTGGCTCCGCCCAGCTTGGCCCGGCTATCAAATATGACGACGTATCCTCGCCTCTGCCACAAGAAGGCTCTCTCGCGGAAGCACCATCCCCATCTTCCGTGGCCAACAAGGCTGTCGTAGCAGATTATCGAGACATCAATATGTACTTCTCGGCCATACAATTCATCTACGACGTCAAGACGGGGCCTTTCTGGGAGCACTCACCGGTTCTCTACGACATTAGCGGCATCAAGGATGGTTGGGGCAAAATCAACAAAGGGATGCTCAAGATGTATGCTGCCGAAGTGTTGGGCAAGTTCCCTGTGGTTCAGCATTTTCCATTCGGTAGTCTGTTCTCATGGGAGAGGGACCCACGAGCAGCAGAGACAACGGCAACCTTTCACGCCCAGCAGCAGCCTCCGCAGAGCAAAGATGTACCGCCGGTGGCTTCGACAGGTACTGCAGCGCCTTGGTCTCGCACAGGTAACACAGCCCTGCCCCAAATGCAAGCAAGCACTGGGATGCCAACCACGAGAGCGCCGTGGGCATCGAATTCAGCTCCCGATAGACATATACCCACGGCAGTACCGCAAATGGCCGCACCGAGGATGACGAATGTGACATCAGCTCGAATGGGCGCTTCTAATACTAGTTCGGTATCTACGGCTGCTCCCTGGGCATCGAATAGCCAGCCAGGTATTGGCGATGTGAGGGCCATGCCATCAACAGCGGCACCATGGGCGAAGAGAGACCCAGGAAGCTGATGTACGGGCAATGATACTCGTGCATCCTGCGCGCGAGTCCGTCTGACAATGCTAAACAGAACGCAGAATCAGCCCCACAGGTGAGTGGAATCTTTGCCTACACTCAGCAGGTCACATGTTGGATAATCATTGCAGCCGCGGGTCGCGGTTTCGATTATTCTAACTGAAGAAACTGATGCCGTGTAAGATCTGAGCGACCCAGCATGATTTCTTGCCGACTAGTATGGAGAAGGAATAATATGAAGCTTGGAGAAAGAGAGAGGAAGTTTCCAATCAGAAGGCGCCGTGCTCTCAGCGTCCTTCGATTATGCTTAAGCGACGGCGATGCTGGCTCACTCATTCACTCACTCCAGACCGTCCTGATGGGTCGTGAACTTGCTTGGTTTGTCTCGCCTCTTGGGGTTTGCGGGACAGCAAGGATATAGGTTCAAACAGCGCACAATAATACAGACAGCAGGATAGCCTAGCATGTGCAGACCACACCACGCTACTTTAGTGTGCTCGTGGAATACACGTTAGCACACTTTTGGTCCAAGCTGAAATAGCTATCGACCTATCAGAAACTTCTGCAGCAAGGTCTGGCTACATCGCTAGCGCCATATCTTGGTGGTCTAAATGCTGCTAAAGAGATTCCGCTGAAGAGCCGAGAATTGCAGAGCAATGGACAACTCTTGATTCTCGGATTGGTTGGAAGGCTTGGTGCTCTCAGCTGCTGATGAATGAGTGGCATTGACTGGGAAATAATAATACCTACGAGGAGACCAGCTCTGTGTAGTATCATCGCAGACCCCAGTGCCCTTCCGTATTCGTATACATATACTTCGTGCTGTACAGTAGGTAGAATCTGAGTCCCTGTCACCATGTGATCGTCAGGTGCGCTCGGCGATCAGGGATTGGCGCACTAGCTCTAGTTCTCAGAAGTTGCATATGCATATGCCATACTAGAACTATTTTATTCTTGTAGGTGATGACTGGAACGCCACCGAGCAGCACCAAGACCTCGAAAAGCACGTGGTCAGCGGTGTAGAAGGACCATACAGCTTGGAGACGCCTCAGCTGATCGCGATGCTGACGGCGGAATGCTCTGCACTGCTCATTCAGCACATGTAGAACTACCTTACATGTACATAGGTATTCTCGCCCCAAGTGCGGGCCTGGCTGGGTTGGTTTGGATTGGATGACAGGTTCAGGGCACGAGAACGATACCTTCATGTTACCTTCATGACTCCCATCGCCAAGTCGAGACCTAGACCTCGCAAGCACAGCAGCGCAGCGCAGCTCAACCACCGTCCGCACTACTGAATGATCATCATCGCGCCAGGGCATGGCGCTGCTGTGCGTGACCACGCTCGGCCTCACTCTCTCATTCATCGTGTATCCGTACATGTAAGCGACATATAGACGACTATAGTCCACCTTCTCTTTGTTCTGAACCACCTTGCGCCGTCTCTCAGTCCTTAACAGACACAACTATTCTGTTCATCCCTACCATCAGACTTACTACTACCATCAGACTTACTGCCACCAGAAGACCCGGCCAGGAAGGCCTGAGCTGCAATCATGGCGACGGCCACGGTCACTCAGCTCATCACCCAGACGGTGAACGCCACAGCAGCGACGGCCACGAGTACGCACCGAGCAACACCACAAGGAGGTATCCTGGAGGGCGTGGATCCATCTCACTATGACCCAAAGGTTTGCAGAAGACTCTCTGTACTGGCCCGAGTCCAATGAGGCTGATCAATGGCACACGCAGAACCCAATCACCTTATTCATCATCCAAGCCGGCATCATCATCATCTTCTGCCGTCTCCTCCATTGGCCCTTGTCCAAAATCCGCCAGCCTCGTGTGATTGCAGAAGTCATTGGAGGCATCCTACTAGGTCCTTCCGTGATGGGACGAATCCCAGGCTTCACCGCCGCAATCTTTCCTACCGCCTCGATACCGAATCTCAATCTCGTTGCGAACCTCGGTCTCGTCCTATTTCTCTTTCTCGTAGGCTTGGAAGTGGATCTGAGATTCTTCTTCAGTAATTGGAAAGTCGCATTAAGTGTGGGCGCGGTGGGAATGATACTCCCCTTCGGATTGGGATGTGCAATAGCTTGGGGTTTATATCATGAATTTCAGGATGAGCCGAATATTGTGGATATCGACTTTGGGACATTTATGTTGTTCATTGGTATAGCTATGGCTATCACTGTAAGAGCGCTTTCTGGGTCATGTGGAATGCGACACTGACTGCTCGCAGGCTTTCCCTGTGCTGTGTCGTATCTTGACTGAGCTACAACTGCTCAAAACCTCTGTTGGCATCATCACGCTCTCCGCTGGAGTGTCCAATGATGTCGTGGGGTGGGTTCTTCTCGCTCTCTGCGTCGCCCTAGTCAACGCTGGAAGTGGTTTGACTGCGCTCTGGGTCTTGCTGACTTGCGTTGGCTTCGGATTGTTCCTCTTCCTCGCAGTCCGGCCCATCTTCCTTTGGTACTTGCGACGAAGTCGAGCTCTGCAGGACGGACCATCCCAGGCCGTGATTGTGACTACCCTGTTGATCGCGCTGGGGTCGGCTTTCTTTACTGGTGTTATTGGTGTCCACGCCATCTTTGGCGCGTTCATGGCCGGCCTGATCTGTCCTCACGAAGGTGGTTTCGCTATCAAAATCACGGAAAAGATTGAGGACTTGATCGGCGCCTTGTTCTTGCCGCTCTACTTTGCACTGTCTGGTTTATCCACAAACATTGGACTTCTCGACAATGGCATTACTTGGGCCTATGTCATTGCCGTGATAGCAGTCGCATTTGTCGCAAAGTTCGTTGGAGGCACTCTTGGAGCGAAGGCAAACGGGCTGGTATGGCGCGAGTCCTTCACAATTGGAGCCCTCATGTCGTGTAAAGGTCTTGTTGAGTTGATTGTACTCAACATTGGTCTGCAGGCCCGTATCTTGAGCACGAGGACCTTTACTATTTTCGTAGTCATGGCGTTGGTCACTACATTTGCAACCACTCCACTGGTGCAGGTGCTCTATCCTCCATGGTACCAGCGCAAGCTTGAGGCTTGGAAACGTGGCGAAATCGACTGGGATACTGGCAGGCCGCTCAGCGGCTTGGAAAGTGACAGTGTACTTCATGAGAACAAGGAGTCCTCCAAGGTGCGGAATCTTCTCGTCTACCTGCGCTTAGACAACATGCCCACCTTGCTGGCGTTTGTCTCTTTATTGGGCACGAAACCCACGGAAATCGTGCACAAGGGGCATCCCTCGAAGGAGGCTGAGAAGCTTGCGGAGGATTCTCAGGCGATCGACAAGTCCCAGAGAGTCAATGTCCATGGCGTTCGCCTTCTGGAGCTCACTGAACGAGGCTCTTCTGTCATGCAGGTGACAGAGGTGGACGAGTACTCCCTCTTCGACCCCATCATCAACGCTTTTAGGGTATTGGGACAAATGTTTAACCTTTCTGTCTCGGGTGAGGTGAGTCAATCATTCTGCCATCGTGTTTCCTATACGCATACTGATAGTTCCAGGTCACTGTCATCCCCGAAAGCAGTTTCGCCGATACCCTTGTTCAAAAGGCTGTGGAAGAGGTTTCCGATCTGCTCCTCATCCCATGGAGTGAGACTGGAACATTGAGTGAAAAGCAGGTCGTATCGAACGACAATATCCAAAACAAACTTGTGAGCGAATCGTACAGCACATTCGTACGAGAAGCACTTAACACGACAAAATGCAATACGGCCGTATTCATCAACCAAGGCTTTTCCGGATCGCTGAAGCCCAAGCCATTAGCGCTGCATCGCTCGGTGAGCGCGGTGAGCATCCGAAGTCAGCGAGATCACAACACGACACTCCTCAATGTGGATCAGAGTCATCACATCTTCATGCCATACTTCGGCATGGGTGCGGACGACTCGGTAGCTTTGCGTCTCGTGCTGCAACTTGCAGAGAACCCGGGCGTGACCGCGACCATTGTACACTACGAATCGGAAGACAGTATCGAAAGTTCTTCCACAGAGGATGTCACTCCCACCAAACACTCCGAGACGAAGAAAACGGAGATTCTCAAAGTCCTCTCATTGGGAACCAAAACTGAATCCACCACGGGAGGTCTCTCTGCACTCTTCACCACACTCCAAAAGTCCATGTCGGCAGACATGGCTAAGCGTGTTGTGTTCGACACAGTACGGCATAGCAAGGATCCAGTCCAAGATGCACTGGCCCAGGCGCAGTCCGAGGTTGCTCAGAATCCCAGGAATGGAGGCGATATCATTGTGGTTGGCAGACATGTTGGCCATTTCAAACAGAGCAGCACCAGCGGCAGCAGCAGCAGTAGCAGCAACACTTCTGACTGTCTCGGAACAGCTGCAGATACCCTTGCTGGCAGCGGCATCAGAGCGAGTTTACTCGTTGTACAGGCGAAAGGCTCTGGATTGGCATCATGAATGTGTGATTCATTTGTGCATGGAATGGGAGGAGTTTTTTTAAAATCAGACTCAGAGGCATGTGCGCGTTATTGGGAGATATCCAGGGTTACGTCTTAGATTTATGAGTTTACGATGTTAATGAGAACTATTACTACCTTACTGCTGCTATCTACTATCTACTGCCTAAGGTAAGGTAGACCTACCTACTAATACGGCGTTTTACATGTGATGAGCGCAGAATAGTAGGCAACACTTGCAGACTAAAAGCCAGCAATAATACCTTACCTGATAGAATAGTGATGAGTACAT
Organism: Mycosphaerella sp. Ston1; assembly: GCA_000504405.2. NCBI lineage: Eukaryota > Fungi > Ascomycota > Dothideomycetes > Mycosphaerellales > Mycosphaerellaceae > Mycosphaerella > Mycosphaerella sp. Ston1. Next base: position 22,589 of record KZ105198.1, on the reverse strand, counting down.
AGTTCTACCTGTAAGGCATACTTGCAGCCTGCAGGCTCGCGTACATTACCTAGTCCTATCCACACCGGCTGAAAGATGTAAGCTGATGATGTGCACGAGCTCTTCTGAGTCAACACATCAGCCGCCTGATGATGCTGATGATGCTGACAGGCTTCCTCTTATTTAGAACTAAGGTACATGTAGAGTGAACTTCTTACGGCCTGTAAAAAAGGCGGTCTGATTCCGATCGATGATCGCTGTCTGCCCGTACGGCTATACTGTTAGAACTAGTATAGAGCCCACTACCTTTTAGTAGAAGTAGAACTTTGCCGCAAATGCCGCTCGTTGCTATAGCTAGCTAGATAAGATAGATGGTGAATGCAACCAACGGAGAAGTTCCTGCAGCTGGAGGCCTCTTCTTGTTTGCAGATGCGTTGTACAGCATGCTATACGTGAACCAATGGAACTGCAGAGTCCTCTTCTCCCCGGTTTGCTAGTTTGCACGCATGTGATGGGAGTACAACGAAGACTACAGGTAGGTGCTGCGAACTAGGGTGGTGTGGTGTGTGTGGTGTGGTGTGGTACTGAAGGTGGTTGTCATATTCATGTTCTGGTCTTCCTTATACCTCCTTACGGTATTAGGTACATGTAGGTGGTTCTATAGATGGGCAGCGTCAGGTGTCGTCGAAGGTCAGGTACATGTAGTTCTATGATCACCTGCTGCGTCCTTGGTAGAACTAGATTACTAGAGTATGGAGACCCCAGACGTTCCCTCCTCCCCTCCCTTCTCCAGGTCATAGTCATCATAGCCGTGGAGAAGATGTCTTAGTCCGCTCCATTCTTCCTTTCTGTTGGCTCCATGCTAGAATTAGGTCTAGTAGAGGTAGGTCTCGTTCACTCCTAGTGGTTGCGTCGCTTCCGTCCCTCCGGCGGACTGCTTTCGATGTGATGCGTGGCGCTTGTGACCATTTGCGCCGAATGACAACACCGCTACACCTCTTGCTCCCGGATCACCTCGACTGTAACGTGACGTGGACATTCCATCCGCCATCATCAATGCCACCGACCTCGACCGAGCATCCGGTGTCGTTCTCGTTCGTCCTCCACTGTCCAGACGTCGAGCAGCTCAGACGAATGGCCAGTCCGCATGGCTTGGCTATTAGGCACCACCACGCCGACATGTGGACGTTACGGTGACCACAATGATGAGCAGGAAGAAGGCTCGCCGCCAAAGCCTGGGAGCAGCACGACGTTACGGAAAAGGCCCTCACAATGGCTGCCTTCTCTGCCGGCAGCCGCCACATATGCTCCGTTCCAGATAGCAGAGGATCTGCTCGACACTGTCCGCTGGACTGCTGGGCTCTTTGGACAACACACGAAGAGCAAGGCCGAGGCGGCGAAAGCTCTGCAAGAGTTGCGCATGCGAGCAGCAGAGAATGGGCAAGAATGGAGGGCATCTGCACAACAGTTGGACATGCTCGAGGGCAACGACTTCTGGCGACTCGAGGACGAAGTCGACGATGACTACGATGTAGTCCTGCTCCGTACTCGACTGCGAGCGCTCAAGCAGGCTATCAACAATCGAGATATGGAGGCTATGCTGTACCACATTCGCAATCACCTCAAACGAGACTTGGGGGGAATGTGCAACCCAGAGCTGTATCGGCATTGTCGTGTGGGAACCAAGTTCTTGATCGACGAATACACCACCGTGGTGAGCTACACGATTGAGCAACTGATGGAATACTGCGAGAACGATCCTGCAGCAGATATCAAACGGTACAACGAGACGTTAAAGCTGGCTCGGGCCTCGTTTGGGAAGACTGCACTCATGTTGTCTGGAGGTGGTACACTTGGCATGTGTCACATTGGAGTAGTGAAGAGCCTGATTGAAGAGGGCCTGCTGCCATCGATTGTCTGCGGTGCATCGGCGGGCAGTATCGTGGGCTCGGTTCTCTGCACCCACAAACGCGATGTCATTCTGGCGAAGCTGGACGAGCTGCAAAAAGGCGATCTCAAGGTGTTTCAGAGTGACGACGAAATGCCTGGCTGGATTGGAGCTACTGTCAACATCTTGAAAGGCGAGCCCGCTTTCAATGTTGGCAATCTCTGTCGCGTGATGCGCAATCTCCTGGGAGACATTACGTTCAAGGAGGCGTACAATCTGACCAGAATGGTTCTGAACATCCACGTTTCGTGCAAGGACAAGCATAATGTGCCTCGTCTGCTCAACTACATCTCGGCACCGAACGTTGTCATATGGTCGGCCGTCGCGTCTTCTTGTGCTGTTCCGTACGTGTTTGAAGCTCCAGGACTAAAATGCAAGAATGCAGCGACTGGCGAGATTGAGCTTTGGGGACACTTGGACCACAAGTATATTGATGGCAGCATCCAGGCAGACTTGCCATCGGCCACTCTCGAACGTATGTTCAACGTCAATAACTTCATCGCGTGTCAAGTGAATCCTCATGTTCAACATTTCCTGCAGAGCGAGCAGTTGTCGAACTCTACATTATTGCAGAATGTGCTCTCGGTCAGCAAGTCCAACTTCATCTTCGCTCTCGACAACTTTATGGAGTCGATATGGGACCCTTTCCTCTTGAAGATGATTCATGCCGTGATCACGCAAAAGTATGATGGGGACATCACCATCTTGCCTCAGATCTCCTGGGTCGGGATATTACAAATTCTTGCCAATCCAACCCATGAATTCATGAAACAAGCAACGCGGCATGGTGAACGGGCTACATGGCCCAAACTCGACCGCATCCGCAATACTGTGGCTATTGAACTGGACTTGGAACGCGCAGTGAACAGCACGACTGCCGCTTCCATAATGAAAAGTCAAGATCGAGGGAAAAAGCACAAACGAGCATCATCGACCAGGTCTGAGTTTGGCCTTTCACGCACAAGATCCGAGATTGGCGCTTTCGAAGATGCAGTTGCCGTACCACGCCTCGTTCGGGGCCGGAGCAAACTGGGTTACAAACCCATCAGATCGATGATTGAGGGTCCAACACTTTCACGGAACCAACTTGCTAGTTTAAATGCTGGCGACAACATCCTGTCTTCTTCTGATGAGAAGTGCTCGGGTCACTCGTCTCCCACTACTTCCTATGAGGATGAGGACTTTGACGATGTCGCCAAAGGTGACGTCGCAGAACGTCCAGTGGGCGGATTGGATATCGGAGATGCTGATCGTCGACTAATGGCTTTCCTTTCGCAGCCTGTGTCGCCCAGCATCTCATACAAGAATTTTTTTGCCTCTGAGAACCCACAGCGGCCGACATCACCAGACCTCAGGCGAGCATTCAATGGCTTGCAGATGTCGAGTATCGACAGTCCGACCGCGTCACCAGAACGGAAGAGGTCACAGCGCAAATCGACATTGGCGCCAAAGGGACCATGAGTGTCGTGATGTGGCAACGAGCAGCACTTGAGTCGAACGAACAATCAGGTAGCAACTGAAATATGCTGCTTGGATGAGTTTCACCCGTGGGAATGCAGTCACGGACACTGGTCATTAGGTACCTTACTCACAACAGATTTCCTTCGTCTGAATAAATATGTAGCAGCAGGCTTCTTCTCATCAGCCTATGATAACAAGCGCAAGCTTCTTCACCATCTACTACTGTACATGAATCTCCAATGAAACACATCATCCCAATCATCTTCCCTTCTTCCTCCCATCTCATTTCATTTCATTCCTTCCCCCCTCTCAAGTCAAGTCAAGTCAACTTACAAGCCCAGTCTAAACATTGCTACTCCCCCCCCCCTCCAAATTCATTACAACGGGCTCCCTCCCACTCCTCACATTGGGCTCGGTAGGTATGCTCGCGTTTCGGAGAGGCTGTGAGCAGTACTGCTGTATCGAAGACCCATTGCCTCAGTATTGCCGTCTCACATTGCTGCCATCGTGGTCGAATCTGTTGTTGTTGATGATGTTGATGTTGTTGTTGGAGGCATTGAATATAGCTGTGACCCGGTACGATCACATGCCGATAGAACGATCGATTCGGTGCACGAGCCACAAGCCACGCAGGGTGAAGAGGCCGAGGCATGCGTCGTGGACCAATGAGGGCTTGGATGATGTTCATGATCATTTGACTCTACATTATTGATGCTCTTCTCCGAGGCGGAAACGTGGTCAGCCATTCCTCTCAGGTACAGCTGGTACTAGTCACTGGTGACTGAGGCGTGTACAGCACGCCGCATGGCTCGGCTTTGTCTCTCTTTCACATGAAGATCTGGAGTCCCCGTAAGCCTCCCTTCCAGTTCCCTTCCCTTCCCTCGCCTCGCCGAGCCTCTTCTTCCCCATCTTTCTACCCCATCTGACCTCTCTCTCATAATTGCCCTACCCTCATCCACCTTCTCCCACACCACCACCACCACCTCCACCTCCTCCTCCTCCTCCTTGTCCTCCTCTCCTATCTGGCATCGGCATCCTCCCAGCTAGCCTCCTGACTGATCATACATCACCATGTCCAAGTCATTCACCACCGCCGATGTGGCCAAGCACAACAAGCCCGACGACCTCTACATCGTGGTCGACGAGGATGTCTACGATCTGACCAAGTTCGCCGATGAGCATCCGGGCGGCAAGAAAAGTATGTCGAGCCTCAGCATGGGCTAGCTGCAATGCACCACTGACCTTCACCGCCTAGTCCTTCAGAGAGTGGCCGGCAAGGATGCTAGCAAGCAGTTTTGGAAGTACCACAACGAATCAATACTCAAAAAATATCAACCCAAGTTGATGGTCGGCTCTCTCGACTCCAAGCCAAAGCCCGCCGCAAAGCAAGCACCCACGCCTCCTCCATCCCCGCCTGCAGAGAAGAAAGAGGTGGTAGTCCCACAGGCAGAGTCGGGCACAGTCGCACCGGTCCCAGGGCCAGGTGCAGAAGAAGAGGCCGAGGCTCTCGACTCATTTGGCGACCTTGTTCCTTATGCCGATCCAAGCTGGTACCAGACCTACCACTCGCCATACTTCAACCAGACACACGCCGACTTACGAGCCGAGATCCGACAATGGGTGGAAGAAGAGATTATGCCCAACGTGACAGAGTGGGACGAGGCCAAGAAGGTACCAGACTCCATCTACAAGCAAATGGGTGAGCGAGGTTATCTTGCGGGAACACTTGGCTTGCACAATTTCCCTACACATCTTTCCAAGTACACTGTGAAGTCCGTGGCACCAGAGAAGTGGGACTTGTTCCACGAGATGCTGCTCACAGATGAGCTGTCACGAACGGGATCTGGAGGCTTTGTCTGGAACGTCCTGGGTGGATTCGGTATTGGATGTCCTCCTGTGGTAAAGGCCGGCAAGAAGGAGCTTGTAGAGCGAATTCTCCCTGGTATCCTTGCTGGTGACAAGCGTATCTGTCTTGCCATCACTGAGCCAGATGCTGGGTCTGATGTTGCCAATTTGACTTGCGAGGCTAAGCTGAGCGAGGATGGCAAGCACTACATTGTGAATGGTCAGTCATCCACCTCTCCTACTCCTCCTCCTCCTCCTCCTCCTCATCTCCTCCCCCTCATTCTCCTCCACCTCCACTGGCGTATGTGACTAACATTGTCTGCAGGCGAGAAGAAGTGGATCACGAACGGTATTTGGTGTGATTACTTCACAACTGCCGTCCGCACAGGAGGTGAAGGCATGAACGGTGTCTCGGTCCTCCTCATCGAGCGCGAATTCGAGGGCGTCAGTACTCGACGCATGGATTGCCAAGGAGTGTGGAGTTCTGGAACCACATATATCACATTCGAGGACGTCAAAGTACCCGTTGAGAACCTGATTGGCAAAGAGAACCAAGGCTTCAAGGTTATTATGACCAACTTCAACCACGAGCGTATCGGCATCATCATCCAGTGTATCCGCTTCAGCCGAGTCTGCTACGAGGAGAGCATGAAGTACGCTCACAAGCGAAAGACGTTCGGCAAGAAACTCATCGACCACCCAGTCATTCGACTGAAGCTGGCACACATGGCGAGACAGATTGAGGCTTCGGCCGCCTGGATGGACTCGCTTATCTTCCAGTGCCAGAAAATGAACGAAACCGAAGCAATGCTGAAACTCGGTGGTGCCATTGCCGGTCTCAAGGCACAGGCTACAGTAACATTCGAGTTTTGTGCGCGTGAGGCGTCTCAGATCTTTGGTGGACTGTCTTACAGCAGAGGCGGGCAAGGCGCAAAAGTGGAGAGATTGTACCGTGATGTTCGTGCTTATGCTATTCCTGGCGGTAGTGAGGAGATTATGTTGGATCTGAGCATTCGACAGGCTTTGCGTGTGCACCAGGTTTTGGGCATGAAGCTGTAAATCAATGTGAGAGGGAAATTGTCTTTGTTTATTCTGGGAAGGAGCAACAGCTTTTGGAGCTGCAGTACCTTGGACCTATAGATATAGGGGCATTGGAGATACCTTGCCTGTAGAAGGCAGAGGACGTAGTACTCAAGGCGATACTCAAGAACATGAAGAAACATTTCAAACGGCCGTTGCTTCATGAAATGGTATCTCATCTAATCGACAGCAATGCCACACATACACACATCTCTCTCTCACTCTCACTCCCCCTCCTCATCTCTCTTTGGAGGGTGTGTATTGTGGGAGAGAGAAGACGGCAGAGAGTAGCTCATATAACACTACCTCTCCTCGGAAAGTTCACACCCTCCGTCGCAGCAGAGTCGCAAAACCAGCTCACACGCTCCGCAGCCTGAGCATTGACCAAACCACAAGGCAAACTCGCACCTTCCTCAGTTTCAAAAATCTTCTTAATCACCTCCTTCTTCCCGCCTCCAGTAGCCACAAAAGCAATATTCGAAGCATGCACCACCACAGGCAAGCTGAGCGTGATTCGTTTCGGCGGCGGCTTGGGCGAGTCGTGGATGGAGAGGATCCAAGCGTTTTTCTCGCGCAGCAGCGGATGGTCGGGGAAGAGCGAGCACGTGTGTCCGTCTGGTCCGCAGCCCAGGAGGATGAGATCGAAGAGGGGCAGTTTGACGGAGTCGCGTTGCGCGAAAATCGACACGAGAGTCTGCTCGTATTGGTCGGCGCATTCTTGTGCGTCGTCGAGACATTGCTCGTCAATCGGGAAGACTTTGGGCTGGCCGAGTTCGGCGGGGATTTGGTCTAGGAGATCGGCTTTGACCAGTCGGTGGTTGGAGTCTTCGTGGTCCAGAGGTACGACGCGTTCGTCGGCGTAGAAGATTTCCCATTTGGGGAAGTTGGGCGTGTCTTCGGGAGTGCCATTGGAAGGTGCCAGAAGGGCTTTGGCGAGAGTTTTGGGTAGAGAGCCTCCGGAGACGGCTATGCGAAAGGCTCCGTTGTGGCGGCTGAGGGCTTCGTTCTGGGCTTCGAGGATGTATTTGCGCAGGTTCGGAGCCAGGTCCTTGTCGACATTGGCGAAGGAGTAGAGACTCGGTGGGCGACCCATGGTGGAGGTGGCGGGGAGGTGGTGAGGTGGTGGGGTGGTGGTGGTGGTGAGGACGATGATTGTGTGCGGGTGGGAGGCGGTGGTGGCGGAGGGGGCGGTTTAGTGGCCTTTAAGCACTTCGCATTGGAGGCCACTCGAAAGTGGAGTGAATGAGGTGGGTGCCCTTATTAATTTTCACAATCGCGACGGATGACATCGATCTGCAGCGGCATCACGTCAATTGTCGGGACTCCGAGCCTCCCCTCGCCTGCTTGGCGCTCCCGTCCCCGTCGCACTAGCTCTATTTCTATTTCTATTCTATTCTATACAGACTATTCTATACTAGTCCTAGTCCCGAGGGGGGTTTCATTCTTTACAGATTTGGGCAGGGAAGTGTGAATCTGCCAGGCATCGACAGAACAGAACAGAATAGAACAGAACAGAACAGAAGCCAACAAGAATCATGGGTTCCAAGCCAAAGCAGTTCACCAGGCCGCCTCCCAAGAAAAAGCCGGCAAAGGCTGCAGCACTGGTCACCGCAGACGACTATCAAGAAGCTGCCGATTTCGAAGAAGCTGCAGGTGGGAAACACAGAGCCGGCGATGCTGTCAAGTCGGCCAGAGCGTTTGTGAGAGCACTGGAGCTGTACGAGACTGGCGTGGCAAAGCATCCCAAGGACTTCGACCTCGCCTATAACAAAGCTCGCCTCGAACTGGAGATCTCGCAGCAGCCGGCCATTCTTGAGCACGTTGGGCTGGAGTTGCCCGAATGGCTGGAACGGACACTCGCCTCACATCAACATGCATTGCAGCTGAATGAGGAGAACCCGGATGTGCTATTCAATACTGCACAGGTGCTCACATCGCTTGCTGAGCAGTTGTGCGAGGATGATCGAGAAGACGAAGCAGTGCCGTTGCTCCAAAAGGCGCTCGAGCACCTTTCATCTTGTCTTTCTAGGCAGGAGATGATGTACGAACAGCACAAATTGGACTTTCCAGACACGGAAGATGGCGGTGTTGCTCTTGAAGAGCCCCCGACGCAAGATCAAGCCGCTCCCAGTCCGGCTGCTAACATGTCAGAACAACAATCTGCAGTCATAGAGACACCGCTATCTCCAAATGACTTACTGGACACTGTGTATGCCTCTCTTTCGGCGCTGACCACTCTTGCGCCCCTATCCGACGAGAAAGCTCTGCAGACGCTGGGTGACTTTGCACGACAATTGACCGAATCCAAAGCACCAAACTACATCAGCCTATTGCCAGCAGACAAGCAGGACAAAGCGCGCATCTCGACCGCTGTTAGCCGCGCTTCATTCATCGCCGCATATGCCAGCGCACAATTCGAACACCAAATGATCGAGCTCGAAACCTACATTGAGCGCCTCAGTGCCTTTGAAATCCCCGGCAAAGACACCCACGCGGAAGCTCTCGTAGCAGAAGCAGAAGCGCGTACAGAACTAGTCATGTCCACCCTCGATCGTTTCGGCGAATCTCCAGATATCCCTGCTACCTTGTGCTGGAAAGAACTCACAATCTCTCAAGACCTCTACACCAAAGCCACGAAACTCCCAACAACAACAACAGAAAGCGCGCAGGAAAGTCCAGCCGAAGTCTACAAATCCAAAGGCGATGTCGAAATTCTCCGACATCGTCTCACTCAGATCCCCCAAACCGATTTGAGCCAGAGTACACGCCACAGCGCAGAAACTTTGATCAAGAATGCCCAAACGTATTACAAAGGTGCCGTGCGCCATGCTAAAGCGAGTGGTGAAGAGGATATTGAGCACGAGGCACAACAGAGATGGGGGATCGCAAAGGAGATTGCGGCGCTCATGTACGGAGGAGGTGAAGCACCTACTGCTGATGGTGGTGGTGATTTGATGGAGGCATTGGAACGTTGTGTAGAAGAGGGTTTGATTGGACAACAGTTGGCTGAGGCTATATTTGCGCGACAAACGGGTTCTTAGTGAGCTCAAAATTTGGAAAAAGCCTTCTGGGATGTATGGAGGTCGTAAGGTAAAATGTGAAGATGTGATATACACAGATATATATATATATATACCATCATCATCATGATCATTCACTATTGCTCTGGCTATTGCTACCACCGTCTACACCAACCACTTGTGTCTCCTGTCTTTCCAAATGCTGCCAATCCTCCCCGTCATAAAACCACAAAATAACTGGGGGGTATCATGCATGAGCGTGCTCCCAAGATTTTTTTTTCTTCCAAACCTGCATAAAACATGATTCTACCTTGCTACGAGTAGATAAGGTAAGATCCTCAAGAGATCGCCAAGCTTACTATGACAGCACCCAACACCGCCGTAAAAATACTACTACTGCTGCTGAATCGGACCGCGCTACTGGTGACTTTGAATTCGCTTTCAGGCAGCTTCAGAGCGGGGATATATGTCCCTGGAGTACTGTCATCCACAGTTCCGTTCCAGCAGTACTTGGTGAAGCACTGCGAGCAGACTTCGGGGACATCAGTTCCCGTCCTATCGAGGGATCTGCTCAAAATGGCGCAGCCCACGCATGTCGACCAATCTTCAAATCCGGAAAGGGTTCCGTTGCCTTGCGTCGCCATGTTGTAGCCGTTGAGGACCATTCCGTTGCGCTCGGTGTCGTTGTAGTCTAATTTGCCAAAGGTGGAGGTGTTGGAAAGGTATACGTAGGGTCCGTTGGGCATGTATACCAACAGCGGAGGGATCTGGTCGGTAAAGGCTGATGAGTCGCAACCGAAAAAGGTGGGCTTCGTGGCCAGGCCCAGGTTGATGATGGTGTTTCGGGACGGGATTTCTGGGAATGCCGTTCCGTTTCCAATTTCACTTTGTGATCGCTGGTAGGTGGTCAAGATGGAGGTTCCGTCTGGCCAATTGGCGGCAGATTCAGGCGTGGGCCACGTGCCGTTTGCGGTACCGTTCGTATCTGCGGACGAATCGATGGCGAAGATCACATCCACATTGCGTACGGGCTGAATGAGCGGGTGGAGGGGGATGTTCTGTCCGTCGAGTCCGCCGTCAACAAGGGTGAGCGTATCATCCATGGAATTGAGGTTGGTCGAGTTCTGGTATCCAAAGAAAGGGTTGACCCAGTCTGCAATATCTTCCTCGTCTCGTCCGAGAGCAGTGAGGACGCTTTCCACAGCATCCTGCAGAGCTGTGTTCAAGAATCCAGACGACTGCGTTCCATTGACAGTGTTCAGGATGGCATTGAAAAGAGAGGAGCTTGTTCCAAACACATAGCCGACATTGTCGAATCCTACCACGCACTGCTCATTGTTCCTCGGTGCTCCATTCGTGAAGTTTGTGCCCACATACTTCAACGGAGCATGTGCGTACAGGGTGGGGTCATCTGAGCCAATCTCCCACGGTGTAATGGTGAAGACTGTAGAGTTAGTGGAAATGATCGTCTCGCCTGGGTTGCGGCTGTCCGTCACGATCAATGGCAAGGGAGCAGTGCCTTGAGTGAACCAGTCCTGTTCCGCAATCGATGACCACGTGTAGTCTGGGCCACCATCTGTCGCGTTGATCATCTGATAGCTCAGAGCACGGCCCCAATAGTCCGTGATGGTGGTATTGAACCCTGCATCCTTCTTATCCGACACAGCATTCTGCAGCGCAGCGTAGTAGCCCACAGAGTTCAGCAGTTGGGGGCCTCTACCATCTGGACCTTCGAAGATGCTGTTACCAAGCTGCCACAGGTTACCAGCGTCGTCTGCTGCGCTGTCTTGGGCTAGAATTGCATTGACGGAGGTGTAATTGTTCGCATACAAGGTCGAGACCATCCAGCTGCCGCCAGACAGACCTGCGAGGTATGTCGAAGCCTGTAATAGACCACCCAGTTGACCAGAGCCGGTAGAGCCCGGTGTCCTATCATCGAAGGCCTGAATGATACCAGCAGCGTTCAACATGGCTCTGTAGCCACCACCAGACGCTGCAATGCCAATGTTCGGCAAGGCGGAAGCGTCGTTTTGGTGCGTATTGATATATTGGGTGGTATCAAGTCCGGTGATGTTCAAGCGGGCCAGCAGATTCCTCATGGGCTCGACTGTCGCGTTCCTCCTCACCTCCAGCCATTCCGTCTCTTCTGGGGCTAATTGGCCTGCGGCGCGGATAGAGGGCGTCGTGCTCGGACAATTGACCGTCTGTGGTGTGTAGCCATTGGGCTGATTTGCGGGCGCCGCGCGAGCCAACAGCACAGCGGCTTCGAGGGCAGCCGCTTGGCTATCGGTGAGTTCTACTGGAGAGGCTGTGGTGATGTCAATGGGGATGAAGTCCGTGTCTGCGGGCTAGAACCATAACACAGAGGCGCGCGTACCTGAAGCTGGCGCCAACGCGCCCAAGGCTAGCCATGCTGTCGATGGTTTCATGCTGAAGGAATAGAACTAAGGGAGACAATGGCCAAGATGAGGAACACGGGGAAAGCACATGCTGACGGGGTACGATGATCATATATGAATCGGTGTTTTCAAGGCGAAACACTTGTCGGAGGCTTCGGGTGAGCGTTGGCGCGTTCATTGTTGGTTCATAACTCATGTCAATAATGACGAGGGGTGGGCCTGAGCTTCTCTGTTTCGTAGCACAGACCTATAAAAAGGGCGCATGGACTGTTCCATGTGGCTGAGCGAGATCCTGTGCAAAGTATAACTGTATAACATTAGTTCCAACGATACGATGGAAAGGATCAGAATGCGAAGTATAACGAGAACAAGTCCAAAGTGGTGGCGTGACTTTGGTGGCCTGGCCCTGACTGGCCTCGTTCAGGAACGAGGGAAGACAGGCAGCCCGGTTCCCCTGTACAGTCTGCACACTGTAGTGGTACAACAGTAGATCTCTCGCCCCCCGGAAGCACGGAGACAAGGAGGCTCGAGAGTCGATGCCTTGCTGACATGAACATCGTCGATACGTACTACGTACGTACGGCGTGGCGCAGTCCGATAGAACTGTCCCTCCCTTCACTCCTATGGAACTAGTAGCCTTCCTCGAGTGCTCGACAGATCGAAGTCAACATCATCCCGTATACTCCGCTCGATTACATACATGTTGTACAACATCGTACAGTAGCAATGCGTCAGACTCACCTCCGATCCAGGTTACTATACAATTTGTGCTGCTTGATAAACCCACTCACAATCGCCGTCAAAGCCGCAAATCCCAGAACGACTACCCAAACTCCTCTCAATGCATCCACATAAGAAGCTATCACGCCAGCATACCACCCTTCGGGTAGATGATCTAGTTCATCTGTACTATCTCTGATTCTCTGAATACGATCAGCTGCGCCGGGTTCCGAGCCAAACCGATCGTATAGGCCCGATTTGAGTAAGTTTTGGAAAACTGCGCCAGCGATGGTGATGCCGATGGATGATCCCGTGCTTCTAAAGGCGTACGAAGCGGACGTGATGACTGCTTGGTATTTATGATCGACGGCAGAGATGAGCGCGATCAAGGTGATGGTGAGCATACTCCCATATGCTACTCCCTCCATGAAGAGGAAGATGAAAGGTGAGACGGCAGGGACGTTTTCGTCGAATTGCCAGAGGATCAAACTCGTAGAGAGCAGTGCAAGGATTTGAACGAGAATGTTGAGATACCAGTATTTACCTGTCAGACGCATGACGATGCCTGATCCAAGAGATCCTAGCGAGGTGCCGATTGCTTGGGGGATGAAGAGGGTTCCGGCTCGAGTGGGCGAGACGTGTCGGACGACTTGGAAGAAGACGGGACCGTAGTAGATGAGGCTGAAGACGGACATGGTCATGAACCAGTTGGTGAGGCAGGCTGCCGCGACGCTTCGGTTCGCGAGGAGTCGGACGGGAATGATGGGCTCCGAGGCTATGCGATCTTCGATGTAGATGAATGCGAGGAGCATGAAGAAGCTGAGGGGGATAGAGACGTAGACCAGAGGGTGATTCCAAGGAACGATGTTGCCACCGCTGTTGAGTCCCAGCAGGAGGAGCACAAGAGCCGTGACCAGAGTTCCAGCTCCCAGGAAGTCCACTCTCTGGATCTTCGACTTGTCCGATTCGCGGACGGGTATATCGAGCATATAACTTCCAAAAATGCCTCCCACCACCGCAAAAGGAATCTGAATGTAGAAAGCCCATCTCCACCCCAGTCCTGGCGTATCATTAATCCATCCCCCAAAAACCCCTCCCAAACCCATCCCGAGACCATACACAATATTCCCAATCCCCTGCCACACCCCCCTTCTCCTCAACGGAATCAGATCACTCGCGACAAACACCGAAATCGTATTCAAACACCCTCCCCCGGCACCCGCAATCACCCTCCCCACAATCATCACCGTCGCACTCTGCGCCAACCCACAAATCAACGTCCCCACAGCAAAGAACGTAAACGCAAAAATCAACCCCGCCCTTCTCCCATAAATATCCGTCAATTTGCCTGACAGCGGCTGACACGCTGCATTGGCAATTAAATACCCCGTGGCAATCCACGAAAATGACGTTCCGCTGTGAAATGACGCACTGATCGGATTGGAGAGAGTGGCTACGATCGTGGTATCTAATGCTGAAAAGAATGTGACGGTCCACAGGGAACTCATGGTTGCTAACAGCTTTTTCGTGGAGGGAGTGGAGGCGAGTGGGATGTGTCCAGATTCATATTCGCGACGTTCTTGTTCGGCTTGGGCTTCTAGTTCCGAGAGGTTTTCGGCGGGGAGAGAGCCTGTGTTGGAGCCGTCTTGATTCGGGTGCAGGAGGGATGTGGTTTCGTTGATGGGTTCTGGGGGGAGCGTTTGCAGGGTCTGTCGTTTGGGCATGATGGGTTGCTGTGTTCTGTTGCGCCTTGTGTTGAACTATACTATACGGAGACTGTACTGTACTGTACTGTACTATACTATGGAGGAGAGGAAAGAGGGAGGGAGATGGCACAGAAGTGGAGCATAGAACTATCGCGGCCGAAACAGCCTGGAGAGCTTCCCCGAATCCCTGATCTGGTTGCATTGATCTTACACTTTTACTTGCATTAGAACTATACATGTGTACCTAATGACCACCCAGGTTGGTTGGTTGTTGCAATGTCCGAGATGGGAATTGTACTGGGTATATTCTCCAGGTATATGGAGATACTGCTATGCTGCATAGTTCTATCACTGCGCAAGCATATGCACTTCTATTCGCTGGAGCAGATGGCAATGGTAGTGCTTGACAGTACCTGGAGTTATTATACAACTATCTATACAGTCAGACCCTCTTGGCCTGCGCTCGATCCTCAGTACTATCAAACAACTGCTCCTAATCGTCCCCAACCACGTATCGTTCTGTATCCCGTCTCAATGCTTCCTCGTCATCTCTCACGCGGTGAAAGCCATCGCCCGTCTTCTCATTCATCTGCGCATGCGGCTCTTCACAGCCCGTCGCCATCAGACTTGGATAATACCTTCTCCAGTTGAAATAAGTGACCATGAATCCCAGTATGCTCCCACTGACCACATCAAACACATCATGTCTATAATCCTCCAACCTGCTCACGGCAATCAACGCGGCTCCGAGCAACGGTGCCAGACAGCTCAACACGACCATCAGACTCGCTCTCGGCCTCAGTACATGCAATTGACTGGCCAGCATCAAGGATATCCATCCCAGCCCAGCAAAGGCGAAAGACGAATGTCCACTGGGATAACTCCGCCACCCGTCATGTAGAGTGTGATGAGCAGTTTCGGTGCATACTTCCACAGAGACCATCTTGTTGCCCGGGGTGCCTTTGGCAGGCTTACAGCGTGCAATCAAGTCTGGGCGTGGTCTGCCGATGGCATCTTTCAGGATATCGGTGATGAAGGTGGTGAGGAGGATGGAGATGATCAGGCCGAGGATGGTGATGTGGATCTTATGAGTAGAAGGGCGAGTAAGGGCGGCCCAGAGTATGAGGAGGACGAGGGGAACGAGGAGGGCGTAGATGAGAAGCCATGCTGGGGGAGGTCAGTGTGTTTCTCGTGAATGCAGAGGAGAGGAGAGGCGAGAGGAGGACATACTGACATCGACTCGTTCCACTTCGGCATGAGGATGCTGGAGTCGTGGATCATCGAGGCGGAACTGCGAGTGGAAGGGTTCGCCGAATAGCTTGATCAGGATATAAGCAGCTATGAGGAGAGCGACGCCGAGGTAGTCGCCGACATAGCTTCGTTGGTAGAAGCGCTTCGATGTCTCCCACAGTCCACCGTCGTTGGCAGCCGTCTTTGCTTTGCCAGAGACGCTGCCGGGCATTTCGACTAGCACTCTTCCTCTGCCTCCCTAGATGTGGTATGGTAAAGAGGGAGGTACATGTATGGTATATATCTGTGTTGGACGGACCGGCCATGTCATTGAGCAGGGACCGAAACTCTGTTCGGCGTGGAGTGAATCATTGAAGGCGTCTTTCGACAACAACTCCCACTCACCACCATCATCATCGTGTCTCTTTCGCATGACAATGACAGCAACACCGGCTACAACAACAATAACAACATGAAAGGACGACCGTAAAGATGGCGGAAGAACAGCAGCAGCTCATCTCGCCGTTCCCAGCGCCGCCGCCCTTTTACCAGTACTTCACTAAGCAGAACCGCGATCGCCTGCAACAACTGCGCAAAGAAGCCGCTGCATCGCAGAACGATGGCGAGAAAGAGCACGGCATAGACATCACCGCGCTTCCACCGGAGCTCCGCTGCCTCATCCCTCCGCCACCCCCCTCGACCTCGAAGTTTACCGTCTTTGGTCAGGAAATCGACCTCGAGGCGCCACAGCCTACCCTCGCGGAAGCTGGCATCGAGCAACTCTACCCTGACCACCCTTCCGTCACCACGAACCCTCAACCGCACCTCATCGCTCTATCACGCTCCCTCCTCACCACCTTCCTCAGCCTCACAGGCATCCTCTCCGCCAATCCCGAACTCTACGAAGAGCGAGTCCTCGATCTGCAGGCTATCGTATTCAACATGCACTCTCTCATCAATCAGTACCGACCACATCAGGCAAGAGAGAGTCTGATCATGCTCATGGAAGATCGTGTCGAGAGGATGAGAGCTGAAATTAGAGGCATTGAGGAGGGGAGGGAGAAGATTGCTAAATTGCTCGAGGGCATGAAGCAGCATGCCGACTATGCGCCTAATGTCACTGCTGTGAATGGGAAGAAGGTGGGGGAGCGGAATCTCGTAGAGAGAAAGAAGAAAGAGACACAGAGGGCAGCGTGGCAGATGCTGGAGGCTGAGATGGGATGAACCATCCACGGATGTCATGAGACATGTGCGTCACTGCTACTACGACAGCCTACTGCCACTGTGGGAGATGCTGAGGGTACCCGGTAGGCCTCCTCTCTCGTGATTGCCGGATATCGCGACTGGCTTTACCTAGAACAAGTGGTCATCTGCTCATGAATGTGGCTGTGCTTTGACAAAATTGGAGATTACTGGGTGGCGCTACGTTAAGGCTGGATGTATAATGGAATTCACGACCTGGGCGACCATTTACATGGTATAAAAACAGCAGAATTCATGGGTGGTGGACATGACGAGCGTTGGAATTCTGATAGCCACCGCCCGTTGCCACAGCGTAATGTGGTAGGGCCATACGCTGGAAATATGTGAAGTGGAGGCTGTCTGTTGCCACGCCGTTGCCTTACAATATAGTACAGGGAAGGCTGACACTGGGAATGCTCGGAACGGAAGCCTGACGAGGATCGTGGTGGGGAATTGGAAGCCTAGAAAACCATTGACCAACTTACGGACGTCCATGCCAGTCCTAATCTCAGCTTCGGATTATTGTCCTAGCGATCGCAGTGCGGGACAACAACGATGGAAGCCTCGGGTGCGTTGACTTCTAGGCCCATACCGCAGTTTATATTCTCTGTGCCAAAAGAGGTGTTGCGAGGTACGTAAAGCATGATAGGGGTTCGATTATACAATGCCGACTACCACATATCCCAGCCTTGTAGGACTGGATGCTGTCTATTACCATGTTGTGACTTGTGACCTCGCAACCGTCCTGGAAGTCAGCCGTAATAATCTCAGCTTCGGGCACATCACATCCTATGCTAGGAATAGCAGGATAAGTGCTGGAGCAGCAGTGGTAGGCAGGGCAGTGCCTTATATCATTCACAACTTCTTCAACGATACAGCGTATTGATTCTTTTCAGGCGAACGGATGTTGCACATCGTAATAATCATCAGCACAAGAGCTGGCGACGGAGATCGAGGCTAGGAGGCCAACCACGGGGTATGAGACCCCTTAATCGCTGCCATGCTCGAGATCGCAAACACACGTTCCTTACCCTTCGACGTCAAGTCACGTTTCACAGCGGGCAAGCCTACATTGAGCTAGCCCTGTCGAACAGAGATCCTCTTCGGCATCAAATCAGGTTTTACAACCATGCCAAGCATACCAGGATCCTCTCATACAGGTGTCTACAGTAAAGGTACCTTACTTGCCATTGCGTCACTTTGTCTCCCTGCTACAGGTATATACCATACATTCTTCTAGCCTCCGGGGAAGAGAGCCCAGCCTATAAGCATTGATCACTGACATCGCAAACAAACACTCTGGCCTCTCATTTCGTGTTCTGACAATCCAACCCGAGCGCCAGGCAGTGAAACACTGCCCCCCTTCCGAAACTCTCTCTATCCCCAGGCCTGCCACCACTGCGCATTACAGGCCTTCTCCTACTCGAGTCTATAAGACTAGACCTGTCTCCGTCGAAGAAGACAATGTCCCCAGATCAACAAACAACGACACACTCAACAACCATAGCCCAACGCCAACAAGAAGAACAACTATCTCAATCTCAATCTCAATCCCAATCCCAATCCCAACCACACCAACAAGATGTTCTTCAACGGGACGACAACGACTATGTTATCGAAGAGCAAGAGCAGTCGGCAAAAGCAAGCGCTTCGGTATGTCTTCAACCTGCTTCCTTCCCATCTCATCAACACACACACGTATATAACGATCGATCATCATAATGTACTGACATCTCTTTCTCTTTGTTTTGAATCAGGCGGGAATCAATCTCAACATATTCGGAGCGATCGCAGGCGCATTCTCCTCCAAGTCAAGCAAGTCGGAAACGCAGCCAAACAACCACGTCGACGAGATCGAACGGGGCGAGCAGCGAGAGGAGTCTGCGAAGGTGAAAGGTTAGTAGTAGTACTAGTAGTTGTCCAGTCTTCCATTGATGTGATATACTGATCTATATTTTCCCTTTTCAGGAGCCGGAGCAGGTAACGCAAATGGAGCTGTGGCTGGCCAAGCTGACCAGTATGCGAGACATGCGAAAGCTGGGTAGTCGTCTGAGACGACAGCAGCAGTTGAGGAAGACGGGACTATATGGAATTTCTTGATCGTGTAGCGTTGACTTCGCTACTACCTATGCCAAAGAAAGGTCTCACATGAGGTTATTTTGAGATATGATGATGGACTGGATTCCATATTTATATCATATCTATCTCCTCCTGGTTTTTTTGTTTCTTCTTCGGCTTTTGTTTATGTATATAACAACATAACAAGAATAAGAACATATGTTCACATTCAACTTTACTAAGCCATGCTACAAATATTTCATATCCGAAACTAGCACTGCCTAGTACGATATACGCCTGTAACCACTAGTGCTCGAGGCCTGGCTTGGTGTCATCAGTTCTGGGGTGCCCTTCTACCGGACAAAGAGAGTATTCAAGGCTGTTTCGTCTCGGTGCGTACACCATGGCTTCTGCTGATCTCTAGCAGTCTTTCATGCTTACTACATACATCCTCACTGCACTTATTATACCATTATCGCCGATGGCTTCCTCGGAGTGATGAGGACGTGTCGACGACCGCAGAACGACCGAGACTAGCAAGGCTCTCCAGTGGGGCTGACGAGTGCGTGCAGCACACTGCACAGGCTCGAGTCCAAGCGACGTCACGGCGGCCTTAGTCATAACAATCATACAATGGCAGATTCTGCCTCGAGTTCGATGATGATGAAGCGGCTGGTATGGCAGTAGAAGTCGCCGGGGAGGGCAGAAGGAGGAGGTTTATATAGGAGTAAAGGGTATTCACTCTAGCTCTGCGCTCCGGCCTGGACCGCTCTGGTTGTTGTCTCGCTTGTAGCACTACTTCGATTTCTACTTGTCCAGAGAGCTCCACAACTGACGCGTCTGCTCACTGCATGCATATGCTGCCTGCCTGTTGACGTCTCCACCACCACTAGAATAGAACTCACTACCTTACTGACTGACCTCCATTCTCCGCCGTCCTCTTCCCCCCGCCCCATCGCCCACTCTGGCTCGCCGGCCCCACCACGATCGCTCCTACAGCAACCCGTCCCGCCCTTCAGAGGCCTTCCGCCGCAGTCTCTCCGCCAAGCCTGCTCCTACACCGCCCACGACCGCTGCAAAGAGCGACGACCTCCCCTTCCTGGTCGAGCTTCGAGGCAAGCGTCCGTTCCTCGCTCGTCTACGGTCCAAGGCTTGTGAGCCAGCGACTCTTCTCACTCTCCTGGCCATTGGGTTGATCCTCCTCCTGCAAATCAGCCTACCCAAGGACTTCTTCCTGTTCCGTACTCGCTACCCTCCGCAGCCACCGCCCAGCTGTCCTCCGCCAAACGCATTTGTCCAAGAGCTCTATTGCAGAGCTCCTCCGCACGTTCCGGGAACGCTATACGGCAAGAGTTCGTCCAGTATGGCATTAGCAGCCGCAGCAGAGCGGGTGGCCGCAGAGTTCGAGTACAGCAAGGAAGATGTGAACAAGGGCGTTCATGAGTTTATTCATCAGATGGACGAAGGGCTGGCCAAGTCTGGAGCCACCATGAGCCAGATCCCAACCTATGTTACTGCTGTGCCCAATGGGACGGAGAAAGGACTGTATATGGCTGTGGATCTGGGAGGCACGAATTTCCGAGTCTGTTCCATAGAATTACATGGCAACAGCACCTTCAGCCTCACGCAGAGTAAAGTGAAAATTCCTTCGGAGTTGATGGTTGCAAAGACCAGCCACGAATTATTCGGCTTTCTGGCAAAGCAAATCGAGCTGTTCCTAAAGACACATCACGGGGATCACTATACCAGTCACAAAGAGAAGAAGGGCAAAGCGGAGCAAGATGTCTTCAGTCTAGGCTTCACCTTTTCCTTCCCCGTTCAACAGTTTGGCATCAACAAGGGTACGCTGATTCGATGGACCAAGGGCTTTGATATCCATGACACCATCGGCAAGGACGTTTGCGCTTTGCTGCAGGCGGAGATTGATGCTTTGGGGTTGCCTGTACGGGTCGCTGCATTGGTGAACGATACTGTCGGGACACTCATGGCACGCTCGTACACCTCACCAGGCAAGACTGGCACCCTTCTCGGTGCTATCTTCGGAACTGGAACGAATGGAGCATATGTGGAAAAGCTGGACAAGATCACCAAGCTTTCGAATATGAGCGCCGAGGAAGCTGGCGAGATTGATAAGTCGACTGGGGAGATGATTATCAATACTGAATGGGGCAGCTTTGATAACGAGCTTTCTGTTCTTCCTCAGACTCCGTACGATGCAGATCTGGATCTTGAATCCGTCAATCCCGGAATCCAAATGTTTGAGAAGCGAGTGTCTGGCATGTTTTTGGGCGAAATTCTACGACGAGCACTGTTGTCACTCCTTCGTGACTTTGACGTACCACTCTTTGCGGATGAGCACAGTAACCAGAACGATATCCACAGCACGACGAATGTCGCTCCAGACTCACCACTGTACAAGCAATGGGGCCTCGATTCCAGCTTCTTGTCAATCACAACTGGAGATAGCTCAAACGGGCTGAAGGTGACGCGCCAAACCCTGGATCAGGAGTATGGAGTTTCTGCTGCATCGGCAGAGGATGCTGAAGCTGTACGGCTCATCGCTTCTGCCATCGGGAAGCGTGCAGCGCGTCTCAGTGCCGTGGCGATCGCAGCCGTCATCATCTCGACGGGTCGTTTACAAGCCCCGACGGATATTGCTACAACGAACGATGCCACTCTGGAAGTCAATGAGAACGACATTGTAGATATCGGTGTTGACGGGTCCCTCGTGGAGTTCTATCCACGATTCGAAGAGTACATCCGTGAAGCACTCCGTGAGGTTCCAGAGATTGGTCCTCAAGGCGAAAAGAAGGTTCGCATTGGCATTGCCAAAGACGGATCTGGTGTGGGCGCTGCACTGATCGCGCTGGTCGCTGATAAAGCGTCAAGAGGTAAGTCAGATCTCTTTTGAATGTCAGATACTCTGCGTTGTCCTGATACTCATCCATACACAGGCAACTATCCTCCTTCTCCGTCTCTTCAATCCAGTAGCGACGGCTCCAGCTTCTTTGGCCGATTGCTTAATAGCCTCAACCGCAATGTTCGATACATGGCCTAGAATGCCTCGAATCTCATGCAGCTGAGAAACGTTGACACGCGTAATGAGGAGCAGGAAAAGCTTCGCGAGGGAAAGCCTCACACATGCTCGCGCAGTGCAGCAGAGTGGACATAGTTGAATATCGCTGTGAGTGTGGAACAGTGCGGTGTGCAGACCGTCTGATAATGACAACGTGTGGTGATATGTGTATCTGTACATATATATACTTTCGTGGTTCTGGCTGCTCGTGCTGCCAGCTCTCCGACGTTCATAGGTAGCATCGGAATTACAGATGAAATAGCAAGACTTGACCGACGACGACATTTGTTGGATAAGGACATTCAAATGTATACCACACGTGATGAGAGGGTGTTCTGCTCGGAGTTATTATCGCCAGAGAGCATGAGAGGAGGCAGCGTGAGAGAGAGAGGTCAGATATACTAGCGTGAATTTTATTTAGTGCACGTCCTAATATCAAGTGAAAAACAGCCATACCATACATACATACATAAATACCTACCACACAACCAAAAAGAAATCCAAATAATATATCCATCCCTCTCTAAGGTACCTTCTAACAACAATAACTAACCATTCATTCCCTCACCCCCTCCTCTCCACAAACCTCTCAAACCCCCACCCAAAACTCCTCGCCAGCCTCCTCCCCATAAACAACAACTTCCCCCTCTCAACACGACTATGCGGCGCACCATGCGGACTATCCAACACAATCGAGCCCTCCGCGCCCTGAAACGACCAACACGATCCTCCCGTGGCAATCCCCGGATACCCGACGTCGGCCATGGCGGCGCGGAAGTCGTTCCAGGTGATGGCGCCTTCTTCGACGGTGCGGCTTTCGTGCGG
>KZ105195.1:4134-49729 GCA_000504405.2 Mycosphaerella sp. Ston1 | reverse complement strand
GTAGAACCTCTACCCTGCCTACCGAGCTAAGGCCTTAATAGTATAGCGGACGCTATTAGGCAGTATGCCGTAACGCCTGCGACCGTTCTCGATACACTTACGTATATTACGTAGTACTAGCACTAGCATAACCGACTAGACGGCTGAAGGAAGAGCGTAGAGGGTTCGCTCTAGGGGGGTAATAGCTCTAAAGTAACTAACTGCTAGACGACGTCCGGGGTTACTATACTAGCCCTGTCGGTTGCGGAGCTACTATAACATAGTTAATTAATGAAGATAAAGCGAGTGTATTAATAGACAAACTACTAACAAAGGAGCGTAGATAGACGTAATATAGATACTACGAATTACTAGAATTAAGTATAGTTATATATACCGTTAGGAGCTCTACTATCGAGCACAGCAGAGTTTTCTCTAATTAATTACACTATTAATTAACGGTGTAATTAATTATACCGTTAATTATACCGTCTACCTTTAACCTACACCTTAACTTATACCTTGTTACGGCTATATAGGACCGATAACGCGAATAGAGCGCGGTTCGTCGCAATATAGCGCGTAAGAGGTCGGGGCATTCTAATATATATATAGTCTATCGGAGCGACGACTAGTGCCTATATAGACCGTCGGAGCGACGACTAGAGCCTGTACGGGGCAGTGCCTAGACTCGTTTCAAATAAGAACCGAGTATAGCCCTTACTCGGTGCTAGTCGGTAATTATACGCTTTTGTAATAGCTTTAATATACCCTGCACTATACCTGTTCTAACCGTTAGAAGCGCGATATAGCGCAGTTATTTACTAGTATCCGTAATAATTAGTCTATATAGCCCCTACAAAGCGACGGTACGGATATACTAACTACCCGTATTAGAAGGTAACTATACTAATAGTAGGTTGTATACTATGTGCACTAAATAAGCTACTAACGCTATTATGTTATATAGAACAAGGTTTCTGCTTTGCTTACGATACTAGAAAGGGAGACTCTAGCTACGAGTGCCGTAAAGCAGTTACGTATAGTTAGGTAGACATACGGATTTCAGAAATCAGCGCGTATTATATCCTTACGTATACTATCTAGATTCTAGACTACCTCGCACAAGACTAGTATAATCGGATAGCGGACCTGTTTATTCTTCGATTTTTTAATTATCTAGTTAACTAGGACTAGGCGATAGCTAAATATTAACTAGACATTCTTATACAATGCACTTTTTAATTCGCGGCTGCGAACCTGCTATATACCTAGCGGTAGACTAGGCTCTATATATTGAACGCTCATAAAGCTTCTATATCCTAGTCCTCGATCGATTGAACGCTTTCGCAGCTCTATCTACCTACTATACGTTCTCAAACCTCGTCGATATATTGCGTAGCTTAGAAACCTACTATAGTACTATAGGTAGGTTAACAACCTATAGCAGATGGCCGAATGATATATTTAAGTAATCCACATCTTCTGTCGCAGGTTTCACTAATGTTGCTATTTCCCTACATTGCTTAATACCTACTGTATTCCAGTCAATTCGCAAGGTTACTAAGGTAGCGTCAAAGCCGCTGAAGGTATCCTCCTGCAGGTATATACGAGGCAAGTCACAGTACGACACGAAAGGATCGAAACATCGCCATCATACCCATCTTATTTGTGCTATACTACTCAAGAGGACACGACAATATTGCGGCTTACCGCTTCCTCCAAAATCTGGGTTGACTCTAGTATGACTGACAACTCGGACAACTCGTAACCATACAAGGCGAAACAGGGGTGTCTCGCTAGCGACAATCGGAAACCACGTGTGGCTACATACATGCTGGGATGCGACACGATCGAAGGGCCGTCGAAGGTGGCTCTATAGAGACTTAAAAGTGACTGCAGTAGCTTCGGAAGCATAGGCGAATACTAAAATATCTCCGCACATCCGTTCAAACTGGGGTTGTGGTGTTTAGCAACAACGAACCGCGATCTTGGCAACTCGAGACTTACTTCTGAGACTGCACATTTTGCGGACTCCGACGAAAACGCCAAGCGGTGCTACTTGCATCTTCCGAGTCCCATACGATGACCACGCAATAGGACAGGGACACCCCTAGAGCCCTTTGGTGGATCTGTGGGATGACTTTGAGTGAATAAAGGTCGTCTGTTCCCCATCTCCTTACTCGTCGTTCTTGATACAGACAATCCCCAACAAGAACATCGATCAAAAACCCATCAAGAGACAAGATGATGGCCCCAAAGCTCTACTGCCTCTTCCTCTGGTTCGCAGCACTACACCAATTGACTGTCGCTGACGCGATTTGCGGCGGGCCATGGCCGAATGGTGGACCGCAATGCCGGCCATGCAACCCATCTAATGATCCCAATAGTATGTGATATATGCAAGCCTCCTGGCACAAAGTATATGTCTGCTAGCTATGCTGATACTGTAAATTACCTTATAGAGAACGGTTTCTGCTTTGCTTATGACACTGGAAAGGGAGACTCGGGCTTCAATTGTGTGGAAGCAACGCAGTGTTCGTAGGAGGCCACGAATACGTTCTGGGATTATCGATTGGAGTTTTTACCTATTCGGTTTTACGTTCTGTGTTAGACGTCTATCTCGGAGGTTGCATGATAGAGACATTATGGTCTTGGGATTCGATCTTCTATTCGGATAGTCCTACACTACCTGGCGCATCGTTGGGGTAGAGGTCAAGGACGACGAGCTGGTAATCAGATACGGGCAGCACCACTTGGAGTCAACTCAACCATGTAAGGTAGGCTCGTCTGTACATACGAGTGAGCGCCAGATGCGTTGGAGACGAACCAGCTATAATGCAATGTCTCTGCGGCTTGCGTGTGGTTGATGAGAAAGGACATTGGAAGTGAAGCATTTGAAAGGTGAGGCGAGGTTGAACCAGACTTTGCTTGTCAATTACTACCTAGGTACATAGTACATACCTGCCTAAGGTACCTACCTTACCTACCTTACATGCATATATGTACCTACCTTATGTATACATATTGTACGTGGCGCATCGCACGCGGCGTCGCGCAGAAAACTGACCTTGAGAGTATGTAGGTTCCTATACAGTACCTGACCTAGGTAAGGTACAGTAGGTAAGGTAGTCAGCAGATTGAATTACCTTACCTTACCTACTCTTACGGCGTTGCAGCAGTCTTTGTGGCCGTTTTCACATGGCTGGATATATGTGCTAGTTCTACAATGAGACTCGTGCCTACTCCGAGGCTTGCGTAATCCGGAAAGTCGTGCAGGTAACGATTCTGCTGCAGGGAAGACAGAGCAAGGCTCGTTTGCGTTCCTCGATGGCACACGAGGATGAGAAGGGGGGAGGGGGTCTTGGAATAAAGGTTGCCAAGGTAGGTGCCGTTACCAACCTGTGCCATCATTCGATTTGACGAGAACTACATGTATGGCGCAACGGTTCGGGAAATGGATATATACCTTATGCAGCCTTGCTGCACGAACGGCAGAAACATCACATATCCCGAGGTCTTTGGCGTGTCCCTATTGATAAGAACGCTAGCAATACCCTAGAACTAGTTCTGCTTCAGTTGCGTGGGCTGGATGCCGAAGCGGCACGCCGTTGCTGGCAGCATACTGTATTACGAAATGCGCGATGATTTGACTAGGTATGATAGCTGTCGACACATTCAGCATTAGTTCTAAGTGAGCAAGCACGGGGGGAGATGGGGGGGGGGCATCTAGCAGAATAGGACCGATAATGATCTTCATGTGATGTCCAAGATCGTGCCGCTTTCTCCAAGTTCAAGCATACCTTACATGTAGTATCTAATTTGCCCACTGCGGGTCGTAGAGGACAGACCTACGGTAAACTGGCAGTTTGCCATGTTGCCTTGGAGCGTTCAAGATGATCTGCGTGAAGGACAGCGAGGACAAGGGGTGTGATCTCTGCGCGCGGCATGTCATGTGATGCTGTCGTGCCGTAGAACTACATACATACATCTATCAAGAGCGCTGTGCGAATTGCGACGTTCGACATGGGCAGAGCCCGACATACGGCACCTTCGCAACAGTTTTAGTACCTTACCTTGGTAGAAGCGAAATACTGGAGCTCGTAGAGCTCGTAGAGGATTATTATGCCTTCCGTTACACAATCGGCAGTGGGTGTTACTGATGGACGACGTTTCCTTGGGCAGCAACAATCGCAAGGTTTCCACGCGTGAGATCGATGGAGATCACGCCAAAATGTCGTCAGTATCGTACGCATGAATGTAATTTGTGCCCAGCATTGATTCACAGCTTCTCTCCGCGGGATAGGATTCGTGGAGGTGGATCTTGGGCGTTCTCTACTGCGCAGATAAGGTTTCGGTCGTTCACAATGGGAACAAGATGTGCGCGATCGGCTGTGAAGTACTTCTGGTGTTGGTGCTCTAGATCTCCGTGGTGTGACGGTACCAAACAGACTCGCCTTTCGGCAGGGCAGCGCCACGGGCCTCGGTGTCGACGCGGAGGGAACGAGTTTGTCTATGGCTGCAGGCTGCTGAACTGACCCAAGTCCTCAGGAACAACTTGAACGGTACCTAGGGAACCGTTTCTCGACGGAAGTTGGAAGCATTAGGTCCATTCTCGGAAATGTGGAGAGAGCTCGTCTTCGAGAACGCTGAAAGAAAGAGTTTGTGTAGTTCTAGTCGATTACCTAGGATTGGTCGGGCTACTACTTTAGATGTGGGTGAGCTGCAGGTACGGCGCTGTTCGGTGTGTGGTGGCGGTGGTCAGTACACAGGTAGTACGAATAAAATACCTTTACGTGCACCGCGATTGGGATATCAGAATGTCAATAGAAGCCGGTCGTTGGCAGCCTGGCAAGGCATGACGACTGCTTTCTATAGTGGTGTTTCAATAATGACATTCGTATCGCGAAAACTGCAGTCTGCCGATGACAAGGGTACGGGTTGGGAAGCTTTGTGCTACATGTACCCGCCAACTGGTATACTCCCAATTGGTTCTGCTGGCAAATGTGGCTGGAGACATCGCAAAACGTCAGAAAGGCACCCTTTCGAGAACGGTCTTGGAGGATCTTCGTAGTTCTATTCCATCGTCTCCGTTGCTGATGAGTAGTTCTACTGCTTATTGCTGTCTTGTTCGTGGTCGCACAACACACAACGCAGGCACAACAAGGTATCATTAGGCTGAGAGAGTCGGGCGCTAGGTATGTAGGAGACTGCCCCTGGCACAGAGTTTACTTCCTCCCGTCCACAGCTCAGGCACAACCTAAAGGAACAGAGTTAGCAGATCAACTCCGAGTGGTACATTAATCTACCTCGTTGGGCGCGCCCGCCGCGTGTGATTGCTGGCCGTGCGTGCTTCTACTACTTCCATCGGCGTCGAGACTCTCTTCACTTGATTGTTGTTGCTGTTACTGATATTGTTGTTGTTGTTGTTGTTTTGTTGTTGTTGTCGTCGCAGCTCCACATTGTACCAGTGGCATCGTGGAGGCATTGCGTGCATTATTTTGTATTGAGGATCGACGCTGCATGACACAGCGCTCTCTGCTCCAGTTTGCAGTGCCTGGCAGGGAGTGGGAAATAGAACTAACTGCTCCGGCCATTTCCTACGACGACTGGCGCCCACACTCATAATAACACCTCGCCATCGATTTACGCTATCCTACCGCCGACCACCCACGACGACCCCGGGTGGGGCACGACGTTCGCTCGCCAAGCACCACACGCTCCTATCTTGTTGGCAACCGCTGTTTCTAATCACAGTGGCAAGGGTGAAACAAGCCGACTGGAGGAACGGGGCAATTCAAGCTACGCCCACCCCGGCCACTCTCCTGGCGCGTGGGCGAGACTGTGAGATGCCGGGCGCCATGGTCCAAAATGAGCCTCCTCTGTCTCCGACTCCTATGTCGCCGGCTGCGTACCACGCACCATCCGCGCCAGCAGCAGCAGTAGCAGGAGCAGCGGTGCAGCGGCAGAGCATGGCGAGCATGCGGCCTCATCACTCCCGCACGCACAGCCGCTTCGCCGACAGCGCGAGTCGGGTCAGCGATGAAGAGGCATCGCGCACGGCAGTGAAAGTTGGTCAGTTCATCTCAAGCTATGGTAGCCCTCGACACCCGCTCAGAAGGTTTGCTAATGATGGAGCGCTACAGTTGTGCGAGTACGACCGCCGCTGAAAGCGACCGACCCAGGGTTCGACCTGATTCCACAACGATTCCGCGAGAGCACCTGTGAAGTGCCGACTGACAGTAATTTGTCTGTGCAATCGCCGCAGGGAAAGAAGCTGTTCGTGTTCGACCGCGTCTTCGATGAGACGACGACACAGGAAGGCGTGTGGGATTACGTGAGTGACAGTGTGACTTCGTTTGTCAAAGGATACAATGTTTCGATTCTCGCATATGGGCAGTCTGGCGCTGGGAAGTCATATACAATGGGCACTTCCGGGCCCGAGGATCAGTGCGATCCAGATGTCAAGGGAATTGTGCCGAGAGCTGCTGAAGCGCTGTTCGACATGCTGAACGGCACTCCAGCAGCGAGACCTTCAGGGCTGCAGACGCCGAAACGCTACTCAACGCAAGCTTTGCCAAATCACGCATTGATGCAGAAGGCCGTGAACGGGACATCCAAGACATGGGAACTCCGAGCGTCTTATGTGGAAATCTACAACGAGCAGCTGCGCGATCTGCTGATTCCAGAGTCTGTGCCTCAAGCAGAGCGCGGTCAAGTGACCATACGTGAGGACACGAAAGGTCGAATCATGCTTACTGGACTCACACAAGTGCCTGTCAATTCTGCTGAGGACATGCTCAATGCGCTCAACTTTGGATCGCAAATTCGGCAGACAGATGCGACTGCCATCAACGCTCGTTCATCCCGCTCGCACGCGGTCTTCAGCCTGAACCTGATTCAGAAAAAGCATGATACACCAGGACCTACGCCCAAGACAGACAAGGGAAGGTCGGTCTCCGTCGATCAATCAAATGGATCTGACAGTGTGGTCACGCTCGACAGTAAGCTGCACTTCGTCGACTTGGCTGGTAGCGAACGCTTGAAGAATACGGGCGCCACCGGCGACAGAGCTAAAGAGGGCATTTCCATCAACGCTGGACTCGCAAGTCTTGGCAAAGTCATCTCCCAACTGTCCTCCAAGGGCGGCAACGGTCATATCTCCTACCGAGACTCCCGCTTAACAAGATTGTTGCAAGACTCTCTTGGCGGCAATGCCATTACATTCATGGTTGCCTGTGTGACACCGGCGGTCTTCCATCTCAGCGAGACTTTGAATACCGTCACCTACGCTCAACGAGCGCGTGCCATCCAGAGCAAGCCTGAGATTCAGCAGACTCACGAGGAGACAGATAAGCAAGCTGCCATCGACCGATTACGCGCTGAAGTTGGGTTCCTTCGCGATCAGATCCGTCACGCCGAACACAACTCTGGACGAGCCTCGGATGGCCATGATCGCATGGATCGATCGCGAGGTCGGGAGAATGAGTTGCAGTCGCAATTGATGGATATGCAAGAGAATTACAACGCCTTGAGTCAACGTCACGCAAAACTCATTGCGGAGATCTCTAGGAGTAGAGACAACGAAGACGCCGAAACACCGCTCCTTAACGAGGCCATTGGCGAGAACGCTAGCGAGAGGATCAAGCGCTCGAACTCGTTCGCTGAAGCCGTGGAGCAAGTGGTGCTCGAATACGAGAAGACGATTCAAAGTCTGGAAACGTCGCTTTCGCAGACACGAGCATCGCTATCGAGCACGGAGAGCACGCTGCTCGAGAAAGAGACACGGATGGCATACATGGATACCATCCAGAAGCAGATGCAGGCTCGAATTGAGAAGTACATGGAGCGGGAGGCCAACAATGACTCGTATACTCGGGATCTGGAGGAAAAGATGGAAGGAGCATCGTCTGAAGATGACCGCAAGGACACGATGATCAGCGAACTGCGCAAGGAGATTGCGCGCGTGCGAGACAGTGAAGGCAACGCTGAAGAATACATCTCTACGTTGGAAGAGCGCTTGGCTGAAGCGGAACAGGACCAGGAGATCATGCAACGCGAAATCGATCGTCTTGAGCATGTTGTCGAACGGCAGCGAAGCATCGGCAGGCTTGACAACCTGCTCGGAGAACTTGATGGCATGCGCAGCAATGAAGCACTCACGAATGGTCGAGATTCGACACGCTCTCCAGGACCGCTAGCGAGGACCAACGGCCACACCGGTGAATACGACCCCTTTCGAGAGCAAGACAGCGTCGCGAACGAGGACGGTGAGTACGAGAAGGTCGACCACGCCATTCCAGTGACAGGAGGTTCCTTAAGGAAATCCGCGACTTTGGAAGCCGTCCGCACTCCGGCCCAGGACGATTTCGTGGCCGAAAAGCTTGAGAACCTGACGCAAGAGTTTTTCGATCTCAGGTCCGAGCACGAGTCTGTGCTGACTGACTACGATAACCTCCAGCAGAAGTATCGCACAGCTCTCGAGACACTTGCGAAGTTGGAATATGGTAAAGATGACACGTCAAAAGCCCTACCCGAAGATGAATCTCCTGTCACTAGTAGTCGAAGCTCTTTTTTAGCAGAGACGGGGATGCAAGACGAGGACAAAGCTACCGAAGGGCAGTTTTCATCCTCACGATCATCACACTCGGGATTGTCCTCTCGGCAGGCACCGAATGGTGCCGTCGACAACAAAGTCACAAGAATCATGATTAGTGAGAGTCATACCGACACTACGCCAAGTCCCACCACTGGCGAGCATCTGCAGGTTCTTCAAGAGATGGAAATGCTTAAGAAGCTCCATGCCGAGAAGGAGGTGTCTGTTGCCGAGCTGACCAAGAATTACATGAGTTTGGCACAACGGCACGAAGCTACCTTAAGCCAGGTCGAGGAATTGAAGCAGGAAGTACAAGGCTCGCAGCGCGCCTCGTCCCCTGCATTTTCAAGTTCTCCCGGCTTTGGCCCTTCTCCAGCCATGCGGCAAGGATCATGGCGACGTAGATCTGAAGAGATACTCGGCAGCAACTCTGACCGTGCTTCTCGATCTTATGTGTCGCTTCGCACAATGGCACTCAATAACTTCGAGGACCAATCTGATGTACGACATAGTTTTGAGCAACATTTGAACACTGTGATGACGGAGTTGCACGGCCGATCGGAGCGCGTGCAATGCCTCGAAAGCGAGATTGCAACATTGCGGAAGGATATGGAGCAAAAGCAGACTATTATTACAGGCCTTACCCGAGAAAGGACTAGCTTAGCCGCTGTCAATGCGTCGGGAGTGGACTTTTCTGTCGTTGGTCAGATGCGTGAGCAGCTGATTGAAAGCGAGAACAAGATTCGATCGCTTCACGAGGAGCATGCTGCTCGCGAAAAGGAACTCCAAGGAGAGCTTGAGAATCTCAAAGCTGCGCTTGCCGAACACCAAAACTCTGCTGCAGATTTACTACCGACGCCGATGGACGTCCCAGGACAATTTCCAGCCACCCCGGGCATGGAACTGGTCCCGAATATGGAGTCCTCCCGAGAACAGGCCACAGCAGGAGCACCACATTCTTCTCCGCACGAGGAGGTGGCACGCTTGCAGAATGAGGTAGCAGCCTGGGAGCACAAGCACCGTGAAGCAATCGACAGCATGACTGCTTCTCAAAACAGCCTCATGGGCACCATTGCTGAACTTCAAGCTTCCCTGAAACAAGCGGAATCTGGCGAAAAGTCCATCACTGAAGTAGCTAGCCCATCCACCGAAAATCTGTTGGAGCAAGAACGTGTTAAGCATCAAGCGATTGTCAATACACTCAACACGCAAGTGCAAGAACACAGGTCGATAGCGGATGAACGTGTCGCGCAACTGGAGCAACTGCAAGCGCAGTATAACGATATGCAGAGGCAGCTGGATGATCATGGCCACTCAAGTCAACTCACGCAGAAAGAACTTGACCAGCACAAGGAGCTTGTGTCAAACCTTGAGAATCAACTGCAGGTGCACAAGTCCGCGATCACCCTCCATCAAGAAAGTTTGGAGTCTTTGCAAGCTTCGCATACCAAGGAGGTCGAGGAGCATACTGCCAGGTATACTGAGCTGCAGCAGAAATATGACGAGGTCATTGCAGATCTCGAGAAGCAAGTCGCCGACGCGAAGGGCGAGACCTCAGGTCTGCTTCGCCTTGCCTCCTCTGCCCTAGGCTACGAAACGAATGAGGCACAGCTTCATGGGCATATCTCGGGTCTGGTCGAGGAAGGCAAGGAGCTGCATGGCAGACATCTCAAGACGACGAATGATCTGAAGACCGTGCAAGAAGAGCTGCAGAACGCTACTACTCGTTCCACCCAGCTAGAGAGCCAAATGGATGAGCTCAAGGCTCTTAGCGAAGAACGAGCAAAGCAACTGGAGCAAATCACCGAAAAGTACAACAAGACTTCAGCACTTGTCGATCAGCTTGAGGAGCAGCTCAGCTCCAATTTCGATGAACATCAGGCGACCAATAATCGTTTGTCGAACATGCAGTCGGAGACGGTTGAAGCACGCAGCGTGCTCGAAAAAGAGCTGGAAGAAGCCAAGTCGAGAAGCATCTACCTTGAGGTGAGTGAGCGCGGCACAATCCTTCATGATGGCACTACTGACCACACACAGCAACAACTGAATGCATTCAAGCATCTATCGCTCAACTCAAATACTTCTTCTCAGATCAACCGCGATTCTTTGTCACCAGATGCGGCAGGCGGTGCACTCGGCCGTCAAGGTTCTTCATCTTCCCAGCAGCGCAAGTCTGGGCCAATAACGCTCCCGACGCCGCCTCCTTCGATTCCCCTTCCACCCCTGCCAAACTCACCTGTCTCTGCCGCCATGGAACGAACAACATCTCCTACACCTCGTACGCAATCGCCGCTTGGAGGATCCCCACCAGCGTCAAGACATACTTCCCACGAAGTGAGCCCCAGCCCAGCAGTGTCACAACTCATCGAAGACCAGGAAGCTCGTATTCGGACGATTGAGAAGCACTTGTTCGCCGAGAAGCAGCTCACAGCGACGCTTGAAGAGGCACTGGTCGATCTAGAGACCTCTGCCAATCGCACCAAGTCTGAGATGGACAACTGGCGCAAGAAATGCCAGAGCCTGGAAGACGAGCTCGTCGGCTTGCGCAAAGAGCGTAGCAATTCGCGAGCCAGCTTGCAGGCTGTCGAAGAGGAGCGCGAGATGCGCGTGCGCGCCGAACGAGCACGAACCGCACTTGAACAGCGCATGGCGGAGCTCAACAACAAAAAGAAGAAGAAGAGCGGATTGAACTGCTTCTAGGAAAAGCACATACGTCATTCTCTGGTCGTTCATCGACCGCGACATCACCACAAATTGCATGGCCGGGAACTGTATGCGGGTTGTACCCACTACGGTTTTCTCTCACCTTGAGCCAACAACACTGTTTTCAAGCGCGATTGTTTTTATACCCCAACACGTTCAGACTTGCGCATGCTCTGAAATTTTGATGAGAGTTCTCACGTGTTCACGGAACACGCTCCTTTGACACGCCCGTCACGAGCTTGCGTGTGCCCCCTCTTACCGCAGAAACGAAAGGATATGGCCCACAGGCGCAGACACGGCGTTTTTGATACCACAAGGAGTGATAGGTTCAGGACAAAATGGTCTTTTTTCGGACGGGCTTCTTCAGCACCGGTTTGTCGAGCTCGGAATGGCTAATACCCTTTTCATGCAATGTAGCTGTAGATCGAATGCTTGGCTGCTTGCCTTTTGCAGCAGCAGCAGCAGCACTAGTGGATAGTAGACACTATCGTGTATCTTTGTTGTATAATACACAGATGAAACTAGGTTGACCTACTGTCTGCGATACGTTACATGTATGTCTCTAGCGTGAAGGTGCTTAATGGATGAATGGCGACCCAGCTCGCAGCGAGACTTGCATCGCACGATAGTCATCTCTCACTTTACTGCTACCGGCCTGTGCGGTCACGATGAAACGCGTTTAGGTGTGGCGCTGTTTTGAAACCTTCCTTGTTGCGAAATGTCTCACACGATGTCACGCCGTCTCAACGACATGCTACATACCTTACCTACCTTAAGGTACATGTAGTTCTAAACGTTGCACAAACAAGCGACGTCCAGCTAAGCTCATCACTTGTAGGAACACCCGCGCTCTCCTGGCGCCGGCGGCGTCTACGGCGTCTGTCGCGCTTATCGCGGCTATATCCCTCCTAGCCGCAGAGTTTAGCGCGGTCGTGTTCCACGAACTTTCTTCTTCGCACGTCACCCGCCACCTCACCTCCTCCCATTCATTGCCTTCTCAACCCCATCATGACACGAAAGACAGCGCCTGCGATCCCCGAGATCGAGGGCAACGAGAGCTTTGATGCATTGGTGAGGAAGATCTCAGTGTGAGTTACTTTGCCCGGATGAGAGACACGCGTTTGTTGTTTGACGAGGGACTGGAGACATGGAACTGATAGTTTTGCCTTGTGTGTGTCTTATTAGATTCTTCGCACAGGCAAT
Organism: Mycosphaerella sp. Ston1; assembly: GCA_000504405.2. NCBI lineage: Eukaryota > Fungi > Ascomycota > Dothideomycetes > Mycosphaerellales > Mycosphaerellaceae > Mycosphaerella > Mycosphaerella sp. Ston1. The sequence continues at coordinate 37,248 of KZ105195.1, read as the reverse complement.
AGAGACTCCGCATACGTGGGAGGAGCTTCGCCGAGACGAGTACTCCCGCGTTCTGAGGCCTTTCGTGAGATATCTGGTCGACGACGTCCAGCATGAGGCTGTCGTAAGCGCTTTGCTGTACGCGCTTGTTTTCAGACTCTTTCCGCTATGTCAGTGTGATGACTGATGATGATGCAGCGCACTGAAGTGGCATTTTGATGACCTTGAGGATGGGGACGATCGCGGTATCAACGAGACGAGAGGGCTCGCTTGCGAGCTTGTGGCCTGGTAAGTTGGTATCCGTCTCCTTTCGAAGCTGGAAACGGACCTGCACCATCAGCTCCAGAAGTTTGAGGTGCAGAGGTCATACACATGGCGTGAATGATCACGATTGGAAGCCCTGGTGTACGTGACTAACTTGTTCTCAGGCGTTTCATTAGTCACTTGACGTATCGTGAGACAATAGACTACTTGTGCACAGATCTTCCAACTCATTTCGGCGGGCCTAGTCTAGAAAATGGCGACTTGGAGGCTGCAGAAACAGACGGAGATCTGGAAAGTGCCGGCAATGAGCAGGCTCCACTCTTGGAAAGTCCAAACAGACCTTCACATAGGATGGACGACTCCTTCTACGACGAGCTACCACATCATTATGCCGACTCAGACCAGGAAGACTTCGCCTCTACGTTCGCAAACCTTAGCGCGCTTGAGATAGCGGCAGTTGCCAACGCAAAGAAATTCTTGAGCCAGCGCTCCATACAGCATGTCATAGATGGGATTTGGAAGGGCGACATCGTCTTCTGGAATGAAGTCAGCCCTCATTCTTGCAAGCATGCGCAGGTCTACCGCAAAACCCACAGCGACCCATATGCACGGCTCCGAGTACCATTGTATTTGAAGGTGTTCGAGGTTTTGTTCTTCGCTGGGTTCCTGGCTCTCTACTACATTGTCCTGGTCAAGAAGCAAGCCTCGTATGTCACAGTCCCGGAAGTGATGCTCTACATCTGGTTGGCTTCTTTCTCCTACAACGAACTCGTGGAGTTCTCCGATGCTGGGTTGACCTTCTATGCTACCGACTTCTGGGCACTCTGGGACTTGGGGATCATTTCTGTTGGTTTTGCTTTCTTCGTTGCCAGGATGATTGGGCTGGCTCATCACGATGCCTATGTCAACGATGTTGCTTTTGATATACTCTCTGTCGAAGCCCTATTTCTGGTCCCAAGGTGAGATCGAGGTGTTTCCATCGTCAATTCTGGATCTGACACGTGCTTAGGATCTGCTCATTGCTCAGCTTGCATCCTTACTTCGGCATGCTCCTGCCTGTGCTGAAGGCAATGGCACGTGACTGTCCACCTTACTCAGATCGATTCGTGCTGATTTGTTGCATAGACTGTGGAGTTTATCAAATTCCTTTCACTCGTGGTAATCATGTTCTTTGGTATGCGCGGATTCGAACATATCCAAAGAAGCTCGTGGCTGATGCGGACAGGCTTCTCCACATGCTTTAGCTTCCTTGCAAGAGGATCCTATTCGTGGGGCGACATGAATTGGATCCTGATCAAGGTCTTCTTTGGATCGAGCTATTTGGGATTCGTGAGTAGCATCCCATGTCTGCGGATTGGGTGCATGCTAATCGTACTCCAAAGGACGTGGCTGATCAGGTTCGGCTTACTGATATCTCGAATAGTGTGCGGTGCAAGTACTGACTACAGCAGATCTCGCCTGTGCTGGGCCCTCCCATAATGCTTGTGTTTGTTGCTTTGACCAACATCCTGCTTATCACTTCACTGATCTCGTTGCTGTCGAACAAGCTTGACAAAGTAAGTGCTAGGAATCTCTGCGCCTCGCTTCACCTAAGCGCCGAACTCAATTTCATTGGCTGATACGCTCTCCTCACTGCAACATAGGTCATTGAGCACGCCCGCGACGAGTACCTATTCGTGTAAGCTATGAGGCGCAATGAGGTGCAGTGGCAGTGCAAGTGGAGCTGACCGCGACACACAGTTACAGCGTTTACGTATTGGAAGCCTCGACCTCTAACCGCTTGACCTACTTCTATCCAGTACTGGTAAGTGAAAGCCTTAATTTCAAGCCTCACTGCCTGCAAGTAGCAGAATAGCATGTCTGCTTTTAGCATGAACGTGTGAGCACGACCCTGTGGAAACATCATGGCTGTCAGGATACCACCTTCAGCATTCCGCAGTTCCGATATATGCACTGCCAGCCAGATGATCGCTTGATTGCGACCTGTCACCGTCGCAGCGGGACCAAAGCAGCATCACTGTATCCTTGGGCTGCATCTCCCGCTAGCGAATCAGTAGGGTTGTATCTTGTTGGGAATGGTGGTTTTCCACAAAGCAACAATTGCATCATATGCTTCGGTGCTTGTTTAGCTGATCTGGTGTGTCCACATTACAATCAGAGCCAAAGCTAACTGCCTGATGCAGAATTTATTGCCTCTATTGCTTCGTCCCCTCCGATTGGTGCTGTCCACGCAGAGACTCCGGAGTGCCCGCATCGTCCTGCTGAAAGCGACGCACTGGCCACTTGTGGGTTTGATCATGATGTATGAGAGGGCGCTCATGATGCTGGACGATCGACGAAAAGCCGGCTACTCTGGAGTGTCAAAGAGCTCGAATGCTCTGACTTCTTTGCGCCGGCCCATATCCCGGAAGCCGCTATCGACATCTCGGCTCTCGTTATTGGAAGACCAGCCACGAGTTGCACGATCGCCTACGGGAGTGCCTGCGCCCGCTCCCGCGCGGCGTAGCGGATCGATGGAGAGGCTCAACTCTAATATGGCTGACCTTCAGAATCAAGTCAAGATACTTACAGATCTACTCCTCGAAAGAAAAGATTGAGTGAAAAAGAGCGCATGAAGGGCATGCCATGCGAAAGCGCCTGTAATGTCGCACCGAAACTTTGCAAGGACATGGCCTTCGACGTGCGACCTCCTCGCATTAGTGCCCAGACACGATTGGAAGGAAGAGGTTAGTGCGCTTAATTGATATCGCTCATAAGCGCGACCCACGAGGATATTGCATTAATTCATGCACGGGTTCCGCCTAATGATCAGGTTCAGGCTGCTGCACTGGCTTGTTGACTCGAAGGTCCACAATAGCGTCGGCATCGGTTACCATTATATCGGTACTTGTGCCAAGCCATGCCGAAGAGCCTCGCTTGCTGCGTGGATTTCTGCTCTGCGATTGTGGCATAGCCTTCTCAGCCCGGCTGGCTACCGATGCATGCTGCCGCGGCTGCGTCTATCTGCTCTTTAGGCCACCGTGGAGCTCAATGATGCGTGCGGACTCTCCTGCTGCCTGTCGGCCAACCCAATATGACCCTGGTTATTTGCGTCGGGTCCCGCTCCGGCTGCCTCAGCAAAATGGTGGTCACGACTTTTGTGAAGCCATAGCCAACCACTGTCTGGTTCAGCAACACTGCCCGGTCTTCACGCTGTCGGTCTCTATCTTGTCTATACAACCATTATTGCACAGTCCCTCAAGAGCTCCATTGCGCTGGATCTAGATATCTAGTCGATCCCTTCATTTTAAGTGGCAACAACACCAGATCCTGCACGGTTCCTCCCAGCGACCATGAATTTCTACCCGGTAGAGCAATACAACGAAGCCAGCATAGAAGACTGGCAGAAGTATAATTACGACCCTCTTCAGGCTCCTACGCAGCCAATTTTCAGTAATATACCGTGCGACCTATCGACACCAGATGCTCCGTCATCTTGGCCCGCCCAGGAGACTCAAATCGCACTACACACACGAGCTGAGCCCACAGAGACGGGCCAGCAAATGTATTGGATTGCGAGTGCCCATATCGATGGACCTGCGTATCAGACATCGCCAAGCTGTTACTCTCCTTGGATCGATTCTTCTCCATATGCACAATCAGATGGATCACCTGGGATTGAGTTGGAAGAACCCCTCAAAAATAACCAAAGACACCCCTTTTCGGTCCCTGGCACCCCGAGATGCGAGCAAGACTATCTTAAGCATGAGGGCAACCTCTTACAGGCAGCCTGTTTAACGGGGCACAACATCGCTGGTAGGACTGGCGTAGCAGAAGCAGCACCCCTGGCTGAAGCTGAGACACGCGTTAAGCGTGGCTTCACAACGGCAGAGAATTCAAGATGTCAATGTCAAGTATGCGGAAAGCTTTTTCAGCGTATATATAACTTGAAGGCTCATATGGAGACCCACGATCCTAATCGCGAACAACGGCACGCATGCGAGCGTCCGGGCTGCGAGCGGAGATTCGTGCGAAAAACAGATCTAGTTCGGCACGAACGGAGTGTAAGTATCGGGTCCATCTCAATCTACGAGTATCTGGCTGACCGCCACCTTCCCAGGTTCATCAGAAATTGCGGAGCTTTGCTTGCATGTTTTGTTACAATGCCTTTGCACGCAAAGATACGCTCCGAAGGTATGTAAATTCTCTCCATTCGCATCGTCTTGTCCACAGCACTAATCGCCCGCATTCCAACAGACATCTTGATGATGGTTGTCCCTGTCGACCAGGGACGAAGAGACGCGTCGACCGCCGCCGACCGCCGCCGTAACAGACATCTTGATGATGGTTGTTCACGTCGATCAGGGACGAAGAGACGCGTCGACCGCCGCCGACCGCCGCCGCAACAGCGCAGCGCAACCAGCACCCGGAGCGTAAGATCTCAACAAGGACAAATGGGACAGTACCCCATGATCTAGTCAGAAGATGCACTTCGCAGTAAGGAGTAGCAGTAAAAATGGTCAGAGGAAGCCTCGCGGCAGTGATATAGGGGAAACCAGGGCGTTATGTTCTATTCGGACGGTATACAAGAGTTGGCGGCGTTATTCTCATGGGATGGGATCCATCGTCTCTCCAACACAAAAGGCAGCATCACACATATATACACATCATGCATCCAGCAGCCAGCAACTTACTCTGACAGGCTATGTATGCATCAAGCCATGAGGAATAAGGAATGAAGCACCATATGAACAAGTATTAGTGCCAGCATGCAAGTTCTGAAGACCACCTGCAACGACAAATGACTTGATTCGGAGCATTCACCGCTTCACCAACGCGACGCGACACACTTTACCTCTCTACGCGTGGGTGTCTCACGCGACGCCAGGCTCCAGCGGGGGCCTCGAATATCAAAAGCAACACAATTCTGGGTCCCCTCCACAGTCTCTGCCTTGTTGACCAGCCGATCTTAGTGTCCATCTGTGGACGGGACAGAGTGTGGAGCTACAGGACCGGTGAAGGTGTTGTAGGGGTTAATAGTGTAACCTACAGGCAAGACTTCAAGCCCCTACCTAGCTCACGTACATATATCTGGCATGGGTTTCGGCGGCAATGCCCCATTTTATGTATAGTACAGTACATGATAGTACTACATTACCTATAGTCGACGTGTAGTAGGACAGTGATGCCTACAGGGAACCCGATCCTTGCGGAATTCTTCTTCCTGTTCACTCCGAGTCATTTTCATGACCATACCAGGTATTATGACATTCTATGACAAGGACAGTCAAGGTGTGGGACATTGAGCCCAGAGAACGACCGTCCCGACCGAACAGTCGCGGGTCCTCTTCGCTAGAATCTCCGTTGAGGAAGGGATATTTTTGAAATATATTGACCTTCTAGTCTGGTTGGGTCTTGCTGCCTCCCGCCAGGGCCAGGGGGCCAGATGAATTGTTTTTCAGTTGGCGCCTTACCCTCCCGCTCTCCCCGTCTCCCCCCATTCCCTCCCTAGTCCCCGAGTTCTTGATCATCGATGTAACCGCGCGATAAGAACTAGGGACGGGAGGATCTTTTGACCATTAGTGTGAGAGATATGGGATGGCATGTGCACCCCGAACGAATCGAGCGAAAGCCTTCGGGCTTTTGGATCCCCGTGGCTCTCGCTCGCATGGAAGCGGCTGTAGAGCAGCAACCAGTCGGTCTTCCCCGATAGGACCATGTGCAGTATCTCACAGAGACAGGGACAGCCCTCCTCTTGAACGGCGGCTACACTTGTCGGCTGTTCGGCTGTCGGGTGGTGGTGATGCCGTCTGGCTTCCACTGCCCGTGACAATGCTATATTAAGGTATACCTGACCTGAGCTCTCTCACGAGTTTCGAAGACGGTATTATTGTGTTTCAGTCCATGTTAACTGCTGGAGGCTTGAGCGGCAGCCCTTTGTCCAAGATATGTCCATTAGGATTCCAAAGTGCCAAGGGTTCCAGCTCGACCAGAGGAGCAGTTGAACTTCGGGTCAGCTTAGACAGAGGAGGCACATGTCTCTCGGGTCGGTATGGACCTTGCATGCAGTGGTAGGAGGGGAGAGGGACATGTAGTTCTAGTGAACCTCACTCCTCGCTGACAGTCCAGAGCGAAGTTAGGTATTCGACCATGCGCAGTCGGTGGATCAACTCAAAGCAAGCATGCCATGCGCTGTTACAGAATACAGACACATCGAAACAGAATATCTGCGACATGTTTATAAAGGCATGTCAGATTATGTCAAGGCTGAAGCTGGTTGCGCCACGAACGCCTGGTTTGCAGATCATGCCTCGAGTCAACGATGCTGACCGAAGTGGCTGCAACAAGTCGACCTCCTTGCGGAAGTGATCAACGAGTCCCAGGCAGTGGAAGTGGTCGGAACCAAACCCAATTCCCCCTTGGGAGCCTTTTCCTTTCTTTCTCCCCAGCGTTACGGTATACGAGCCTGTGGAATGTGAAAGGATGTACCGCACCCAAAACGCTCAGTCGCTCACTATTATGCCTCACAAGATCGCAACGCCAGCCCGCGCCCACTTCTCCGTCAACCTGTGATACATCTTCTCACTTTGCCCAGCATACCAAGAATCGTCCTGGCGCACTTTGAGTTGAGTAGTCCACTTGGCGTCGGAACCGACACGAAAGGCAGTCGTGCAAGAGGCTGTCCTGTCTCCGAATCTCCGCACATCTTTTAACCACGGCCGCAGGTTGCATGCCACAGCGAAATCTGCATACCTCAGAACACCACGCCAACCCCAGCAGACAAAGTCCATTGCCCCCCAATCTCCAGGATCCTGGGTTGTGTCCTAGACGACGAATAAACACGGCTCTCTAGACGACGAATAAACACGGCTCTAGGCGCAAGAGCACTTGTTGAATGCTGGACTCTCGGCGGCCTGAAGATGATATCGTAGACCTGGTCAGCGGCTGGTGCTTGTCTACCGCACCAGTCATTGGGCACAATCAGCCTCGACAGCCTTTCGTTATCTACCAGCAGCTGAAAAATGGCCTCATATGCTGGCCTGGCGCAGGCTGCACACGCCCGGAGTCGTCATTTTGCACCTGCGCCACCTAGCACGCTTTCTGATCTTGCATCGCCATATTCCGAAGGCTTGTACCAGCAATACGCAGACGTATCCTTGGAGGCACGCTCAAGTTTACTTGGCTACAACCCAGACTTCAATGCCTCTGCTATACTGGCTCGACGACAGCAGTATCAGCTGCAGGTCATTGCGACCACTTTCTCGACCATCAGCATACTCGCGGCAGTGTGTGCTCTCTATTGGTTCTGCATGATGCGGCGCAATTTTCGCAGAGATCTGGTCTTGCTGTTGATCGTGGGGGACTTCTGGAAGTCTATCTGGTTTCTCGTATTTTCGACAACGACTCTCATTACAGGCCATATCCAAACTCGTTCCACCTTCTGCCAGGCCACTGGATACTTCCTGCAGCTTGGCCTGGAGTCGTGCGACTGCGCGATTCTGCTGATGAGCTTACATATGATGTTTCAGATTTTTCCATCAAAAAACTCAATCCTCGGTGGTGATGGACTATACCGCATTCGCTACTATGTACTAGCAGGCTGGATTATTGTGCCCAATGTCATGACGTCGCTTGCATTCAGCAATACGGGCCCGGCTTTCGTCTCTCAAGGCGGTTTTTGTTCCCTACCAGTGCGACCAATCTGGTTTCGCCTCGCGCTGTCTTGGATACCACGATACCTCACGTGGATCTTTATCTTATATGTCGCAATCAGAATCTACCGCCACGTGGGCTCTGAGTTCCAGGTCTTTGGCCAAGAGCATGATCAGACCTCGAGCGTTGCGATACCAGATCACAGTCCCAGCGGGACATGTCATACGTCAACTACAGTGAACTCGGTGGCTATGCAGCGCGGTGTGTCGTATCAATCGGATTCTGCAACAGTAGAAAAGCAGTTCATGGCAGAAGATGATATTGGCCCGCATGACGACGGCATGAGTCCTCCTCGGAATCACCAGCATCCTAACGGCTTTCACGCACTGCCACACGACCCGAGCAGAAGGCAGTCTGTTCCCAACTGGTCATCGCCATTCAATAATGCAGTCGATCCTTCAGAGCTGCCTCTTCCCGGACCCATTCCCGCGACAAGTAGAAGCATGCCATCGTCACGTCGCGGAAGTCGCCAAGTCGCAGCTGGTAATGGTATAGGTGCAGAAGACTTCGGTGCCATGCCTGTTGAACTCGCTCGACCCAGAGGGTCCGTCTCGACCATGGCATCTAGAACGTCTGGTGGCGAGCATTCCTCGGACCAGGGATCTACGCCAGGCCTCGCTCCGATCAACGAGCATAAAGCTACTGCAAATGCCGCTCCAAGGTCGCCAGGAAACGTAGCTACTCGAGCCATGCAAGGTCGTCGTCGGGCTATCCAAAGGCAGCTCCGACTACTATTCATCTATCCAGTGATGTATCTCCTTTTGTGGATGTTCCCATTCGTCTCTCATTGCTTCAACTACAGCGACTACTATGCTCAGCACCCATTCTTCGCTCTCAGCGTGCTGAACGTCTTCTGCCAAAACATCATGGGCCTGTGCGACGTCTGCGTCTTCTGCTGGCGAGAAAAACCCTGGAGGCACATCCCCGGCAGCGACGGCACCTTTTCCGGCAGCTTCATGTTCTGGCGATACGCATTCAGCCAGCACTGGGCCGATGAACAGCGACGAAGAAGCCACGCATTCGTCACCAAATCGACCGCCAAAGAACAACACCCGACAGAGACTTCCCAAACCACTCTCCTCGGCTCCATCAAGCGCTGGAGTATGAGTCTCACAGGCCAGAAGCTCGCGCACGACACCTCTGACGCTCATCCACCACCACCACCCGACTCCGCTCTACCAGCCACCACCACCACCACCACAACCCCCACGCGAACAAGACCAATCATCCACCGCCGCACCACCAGCCGCGGCGGCAGCGATCGCCGTATCATGCAAGCAGAACTAGCGCATGAACGTCTCGCACGAGAACGCGCCGAACATGAACAGAATCGTAAGATGGTAGTTATGCAAGGAGGGAGAATGTTGAGCGCTGCTGCTGCTGCTGCTGTAGATCAACAACACCAACACCAACAACAGCAGCTAAAAATTCAGCCTGAGAGAAAGGAATGGTGGGATCAGGTTGATAGGCAGTTGTCTATCAGTGATGTGGTAGATTATGATGATGATGATTTTGATGATGATGATGAACAACAACAACAGAAGGAGAGGAAGCAGCAGCAACAGCAGCAGCAGCAGCAGCAACAGCAACGGCAGTAGTAGTAGCCGCAAAAAGTACGATATTAGTTAGATTGATGATACCCCCTTCCCCCCCAAAAAAGGACGCGCGGGATTATTATTTTTCGAGTCTTCTTGTTACAAGTTACAACCACGTCTCTTTTTTTTGTTGGAAGAAGCTGAGGGATGCATGCGGTCGTCTGGAACCTACCTTCTAGACCGCGACAACCTGATATCCCTGTTGGGATCAGCTGTGAAGCAAGGCTTGTTGAAGCGACAGCTGGAGTGGACATACATACCGTGGGACCGACTGGTGACGAATTCGGTTTCACCCGACTCTGACCAGTATACATCCGCGACAGCTTTTGCTCTATTGTGCTTCATCTATCTGCCCACGGGAAGAGAGGAGGCTCTAGATCCGCAAGTAGGTATGAAAAGCCTTTTGTTCTAATGTGGATTGTGCTAACTAACAGTCGTAGATTTTACTATTATTATGAAAAACAGCTTCTGCCAGCTGGTATGTTCCAATACCTACTTTACATTACATTACCAGAGCGGAGTCAGTCTTGCATCGACGATGGATTGCGACACGACTTTGATTGATTGAGACCTGTGATTGCGATAGTAAAAAGCATACAACTTCAGACCTTCGCCGGATAGGTACATTATGCTCGAGAACTTCTTCCTCAAAGTTGGAGGACAGGACAGCTGCATAAAAAAGTGGGCGTACCGTCCGTCGTACCTCTCCTAGTTAGGTAGCTTTGGGCAAGAGCGCAAAGTGTCAGTTATCCTGCGAAGACTACCTTAGAGCAGTACGTACGTCGAATCCGATGAAGTAACCATCCGCACGTTTCGAATTGGAAGATGTCCCGTACGGCCTGATGCTTCAGGGGCCCTTCTACATGTACCCTTTGGCTGGCCGAAAACGCTATACTTCGGAATCAATTCTCGAGTGCAATGGAATGGGTTGATGAGCATCGAATTGATTGTTGTACCCCGGAGAGCATCTCTAGGAAACCGCCTTGGTGTGGGTGGCACTTATTGGGGGAACAGAAGTGGATTGCTATGGGTCGGATATACTGGTATACAGCTCAGTTTGAGAAGGCCAAAGAGGCCTTACAGCCGACTGTTACTCTCGAAGGTGGATCTGGACATAGCATCTGGCGACCACAAAAATGCGCAGGCTTCTGCTAGACGAGATCGACCAGGATTTTGGAAGAACACCACCGACTACTCAAACTGACCAGCTTGATCACGTACGTGCAGGTAGAACTAATCGCTTCAATGCGCATTGCAATGTATGGAGATGAATGGGACCGAGTTCTGAGGCGCTCCATGGAAACTACCACAAGGGTTACATACTGAGTATGATCTGGAGAAGGCGCATTCGTCTTTGCAGGCGGCATTCCAGAGCTGTGCACCCCCTATCAACCGAATTCTATCTGCGACCCCACCCTCGAACGGCGGTGGGTGTTTTGACGTCGATGCTAGCGATCGCAGCGGCAGTAAGTCAGCAGCTGACTGGGAGTCGAACCGAATAGGGGCTCCCTCAATTGTGTAGCCTTTGTCAAAGATAGCAAAGCGACCTATAGGTATAGCCTCCGTCTAATCCGCCTCTAATACTACACACTACCTTACTCGTTCTATTCAACCGCGTATGCCTGCCTCCCCTTGCTCCCCTCGGACCTAATATATGCTATGAATCTGTAAGCCGACTATTCTTATCGCAATGGCAGCTATGCTATAGCAGACGATGGAGTAATCGTATCTTGATATCCATGGGATATACCCCTGGGATTCTCGTCTACTCCATGTATTCACCCATCTCTCCACTTCAATCACGTCATCTTGTGACAGTTGATTAAGGTACATGTAGTCAGCCCCAGCCAGTTGTTCACTTCATGTAGTGTTTAGAAAATCAGACTGGCTATCGACGCTCCGAAGAGGCTTCATAACATCCGCCGATTCCGCAGCTTTTTGCTCCAGCATTTATCCCCGTTCTGGTTGTCGGACGCCAAATTTCCATTTCCCCCTTGATGGCTATGATGACTTCGACTAATGTGCCTGACTACGCGCCAGATATGGAACGGCGCCTGCACGCTTTGTGTACCGAAGAATGGAAGCTCAGCGAGAAAAGAGACCACATCACCAAAACGTTTTTCTTTGATAACTGGACGAGATGCCTAGTATGTGCGAGTAGAGTGTTCTAGCTCTGCCATAAAATACTGACTTCGAGTATGCCTTTGCAGAACTACTAGCAATATCTAGCTGGAGCTATGATCATCATGCACTGCTTAAACTGGTAAACAAGCACTTTCAAATATGTTTATATTGCTATCCTCCTATCTGACCAACACCCAGTCTCGATACACTGCGACTGTACGGTGGGCTACCTATGAGCCAGCTCGTCTTTCCGATCGTGATATTGAATCGGCCGAACGAAGCGAACAATTCGCTGTAATGGCGAAAGCTCGCAAGTTGGACGAGTTCTCTTCTTCACTGAACCATACCAAGCACTGCATGTCGAAAATGCAGATTCTACCGGACGCCGAATTTCATCATAAGCTTGATACTACGGGATGGAAGCGTCAGGGCTCGAAAACTTTCAAAAAATACCATTTCGAGACATATACAAAATGCAGGGTCAGTACATGTATATACCGTCGATTTGGTCAAGTCTTATTAGCTGACAAGTGCAGGATTTTGTTCTCATAGTGGGAGTCAGGTGCAAATCGGTGAACTGTCATCCCCAAATCACATTTGTAGGTTCTGAAATACTTATCAGGATATCATCTACCTTAGTAACAGATTCATTGCAGTTTCCGTGCTGGGTCGAAGTTGCGTGGTCTGAATTATCGGACAAGGCGATTTCAATAGCAGGATTTTGCGATGAAGGAGCCGCACAAATTGGTACGTGTCACGATACGGGCGTGGGAGATCATGCATCGATAGAGAATCTGTAAGCGCACGAGAACGTGACATCCTTTCTCATGCCATACGACTACGATTACCTATTTTCATCGCACCAAGCTCCCATCAGTGGTGTGGGCATCAACACCGCGAATGCACCTGTCGCCGCGTACAAATTCTGCCGCACCGGGTGGAGCAACGATCAAATAATCATGCAACTGTCGTCGTCGCCATAGTGAGGCTATACCGATCATGATATCATGTCTCTGCCACAAACACTGCGCACGAACACGCGACACGGAAACTGCTATATTCTCGACATCTCGAGCCCTTTGTGATTCGCCCTCCCATTGCTCAGGCTCATCAACGTACTGCACTTGGAGGAGGCAAATCTAGCCTACGGTGTAGACTCATAGCTCGGCCATGGTATATTCTTTCCGATCCAGTTCTTCATCGCCGTTTCCGGAGACATCGGACTCTGCCAATGTATGCTTTCTGAATAGCAGACGAGCAGCATCTAAGCTAAAGTGGTCCAATTGAAGACGCACAGGCTGTATGTGCATGTGGACGTATGGAGCAGGTTTGATCTGCGCAGATGTTCAACGGTCCTCTTCCTTGCAGAATGTGCCTGAACGTACCAAACTGCGACTATCATGGCCGCCCTATTATCCATCTAACGGATATAGGCATGTAATCAGATTCTCCACTGCCAAGACAATAACAGTAGTTGCACCAAGGCTATGCTGATTTGTTTCCGCTAATAGGGAAATGGGAAATAATTCCGCAATTATAGAACTACGAAGACAGCTTTCACAGAAGTGTCGACGATAACAATATAACCAAAACTCCAAATCTGTCTATGTTTATGTGCCATCCGTAGACACTTTGACAGCATTCGAGTTTCGTCGCATTTGCTCCGTAGTTGGCTCAGATCAAAGTAAATGTGAGGTTTGTAAAGCCCGGCCGGTTTGCCGAAGCTGTAGATTATGCAAGCTAGCTCGTATGCTCGGCTGAGACTGTCTTTGGTGGGGCCGATCTAGTAGAGGTGGACCTTCGGGTCAATATAGAGAGGTCGCGTATAGCCTCCAAGCGAGGTAGGTGATACTGTCAAAACCAAGGCCTGTCTCTCCCGTCCGCATCCATCAATGTAGCCTTGGGACTGTCGAGCCCAATATACTCCCCAGCCGCGATCACAGCAGCTAAGAACCCTAGCGCTGTGATGACCCAACTAGCGATGGAAAAGCCCGTCGAGAAGTCATTGTCCATGGCGAAACCATATCCCAAAGCTGCTCCGAGACTCAGCGCAATAGCAATGAGCAAGCCCATGTAAATCTTCGTGCTGTCGAAGGTCTCTTTCACGTCAATATCGATTACCGCACCAGCTTCGATCAATTCGTCCAGACGAGATACCCAACGGATTTGAGGTCTTTCGTCATGCTCGCGAGGGGCTCCAGTGAGAGTGCTGTAGAATACGGAGCGTTTCGTACATAATCGACGAAGCTGGTTCATGAACGAATTCCGCGTCATAGGGTTGTCTCGAAAAGTAATGGGCTTTCGATCAGTGCGTAACCAGGCTCCAGTGGAGGGATAACGAACATCGGGGAAAGCATGGAACTGGATGAAATATACAAAAGAGATTTTTTTGTAAGCCGTCAGCTTCTGGACAATGCCGACTTTGGCGGTCTTGAGACTGCGATATTGCTCGTTGAGTTTACGGGCGAAGACAATGTCTGTCCAAGTGCCTGAACGATAAGAGAAGTTCTCGCTGGAGTAGCGTTCGCCATGGCGAGTCAACACGAGCTTTAGCTGGAGATCATACTTCTCCTCCACTCTGTTCCAGACTGCCGCTCGATCCCAGATGGCAGTTTTATATGGTGCATGAACAATGTAGTCGAAACGCTTGCCTGGCCGGCCGAAGGGATCGAAGGGATTGCTGTATATTCGGCCCGGCCGTTCTGGCGGAGGAGAGCCTGAGTAGCCTGCTGGCCGCGGAGGTCTTGGCGGCGGCGGTTGCGGGGGTTGATTGAAGCTCATGGGAACGGCTAGCGGGTAAGGAATATGAAGATCTGGAGGCGAACTGATTGGGTCAAAGCCCATGGGAGCGTGTCCAGGGCCATACTCGTTATGAAGACCCATACTAGTAGTATGTGGAAGAACATTGTCGTCGAAACCATCATAATAGTCATCCAACATCTCATTCGCATTCTGATCGAGTCCATGGCTCTCTGGCGACATTGTCAGAGGTGGTGTAGCATAGTGCCTACTTGATCGGCGTCTTTTATCTCCCTTGTTCTGCACATACGATATGTGAGGTTCCAGGCCTGGCTTGCTGTTAGTTGACACATGCAGTTCCTCCAAACGAGGTTTGCCACTCTTTGTGGGTTTCCTGTCGGAACTTTCGAGGGCCTCTGCCTTAGACTCGGCACGCTTTGGGTTGCTCGACCGCTTTTTGACAGATGTTCGCAAGCCAGTAGTCATGCGCTGGGTTCCATAGAACTGCTCGATGCGCTCCATAGGCTCCACGGGCCGAGTCTGCTGCGGCCTTTCTCGTTGTACTCCATGGGGCTGTGGTTCTTCTCCAGAGTCGCGAGGCTCTACATGCTGACGAAACACCACATGCTCCCTGGTTTGCCTTGGCTCTACGGGCACAACGTGCGGCCTGGACCCCCTCACCCTGCGTTCGATATACTTATCGGACCCCGATGCAACCTCCATGGCGTTGCTGGGCGGTGACTAGTCCCGCTGGCAATCTTGGAATACAACGAAATACGGCAATAGGAGAACGGTTCGTGTGAGCTTGTAGAAGCAGCGCTTCTGTTCTGTTGAGGGGCGGCAGCATCAAGAAACGCGTAAGGTATACAATAATATCGCCCTGCCGGGCGTACTTATTCTGCTGCTCCGTCGAGACATCCTGCGAGCTTTAGTGTGCGGCTGAATCGGCCGGTCACGCGAGGCCATCTCGCCTACGATACGTGAGGTGGTTACACGGCGTGGCGCATTTGGCGAGGCAGGCATCGCAAGGACGCATGGAATATTGATGGCGGCGCCTTCAATTGTCTGCACAATGGATGCAGGTGGCGATGAGGTGTACGGAAGAAGTGGACAGAAGGGGAGGACCGCCACGACTTTCGCAAGGTAGGCGCCAAGGACCGGTCACCACCTCACGCGTCGTCGCGTCTGCACTCACTTCACTTCACTTTTGACAACGAAATGCTCCGTCACAAACCACTTTGCGTCAGCATACACTTGCTCCAGCAAACAAGACCGTTTGCTCTACATCCTCAACCACTTCAGACGTGGCACTGACCTCCAGCACGATAACAACATCACACAGTTGCAACACAGCTACCAAAACGTCATGGCCTCGCCATTCCGCACTGTGACAAACGCGGTCAAAGAGACAGTGCAGTCCGTCGTCGATGGCGGCGCATTTCCCGCCATCGGTACCCACTCGCTACACACCGGTGGTGTCGACGCGAATGTGGAGATCAACAACGACAAGTCTTCTGGCACGGTAAGCTCAAATGCGGTAGATGACGCTGTGATGCCGGAAGAGTCTACTGCAACATACAAGCCCAGCGAGAATGTGAAGCCATTTCAGGCGTCATACGAGGACATTGAGAACAACAAGATTCCAGCAGGTGAGGTATACCTAGACCCTTCCGCCCACAATGACACCACAGACGCGACAGCACAGCAGTCCTCGCAGCCGCCGTTGGGCGAAGAAGCATCGATCGCATCCATACCACCACAGTTGCAGCGGCCCACTACAAACCAGCTACTCCCAGGCCTTGACGAGGAAATGCTTCATCCAGAGACTGCGGCAATCGTGAGACAGGTGGAGTGGTACTTTAGCGACGAAAACCTGGTCCAGGATGCACACCTGCTGGCGCGGACTGGTCCCACAGGGGATGGTTGGGTGAGTCTGAATGAGATACTAAGTTTCAAGAAGATGCGCCAGTACAAGCCCAAACTCAAGCTGAAGGCATCTGTCGCAACGAGTGAGTTCCTCGAAGTGCAGGGCAAGTTCATCCGCCGCAAGTCGCCCCTCACGATGAAGCTCAAGGTCAAGCCACAACTTAGCGCGAAGCGCGAGCGCGATCACATCTTGGTCGAGAAGCCATGGTTGACCAAGGGTATGATGCAGCCGTCTGGCTTCGAGGAGTATGCGACAGATGGCCCGATTACTCCGGCACAGTTCAGCGTAGAGCGGAAGTTGTTCGACCCTGAGGAGGCATTTACCACACGTATTGAGTACGCAGCCACACGGTTCTTGAATCGGAAGAAGATGCACCAAGCGAGTGCAAAAATTTTCAGCAAGTTTATGTTCTTTGGAGGGTTCGCAGCTAATACGCACATGTTTACTGGTGGTATCAGCAAGAAGGACCTTGACGAGTACGACGAGGACCAGATTCTCCAGATGACGGCGAAGATGGGAGTCGCAGAGTGCGTCTCGGACGGCCTCGATGAATACTCTGAGGCTGCAGGTTCGTGGGTAGTCGACTTTGAGGGCATGGCCAAAGCTTTCTTCTCTTCAGAGTTTTTCCAGCACTTTGAATGGAGCAACGAGAAGGTGCTTCGCGAGACAACAAACGTCATCCGCAAGTTTTACGAATATCTACTCTATCATGACGCCTGTCCTGAGTACGAAGACGACATCCGCGATGCGCGTGACGTGTGCGATCTTGCCGACCAGGAGATTCCGAAGCTCGCCAGATTTGATGCTGAACTGCCAGGCAATTTTAACACCGCTGCATCTACCTTGCACGGTGGCTTTTATGCTCAAATACGCCCCTATGACAGCTCCGCTGATTGGGTGGTCCAAGGGGACTCGATCGGGCTGTCCGACCGAGACGCCTGGACGATATTCAGCGCTGGTATCCTGGCCCATGGCACTGATGAGCAAGTCGACGACATCCAGCAGGCGCACGAGGAGAGTAGGCTTCCGAAAGTCATTACCGAGGAAGATGTTGGGCTCGAAGTGGTCCGCATTGAAGGCCTGTCGGCCGATGCCAAGCTCATCTATGAGGATGACCGCATTAGTGGTACCTTCATCAAGCCAACTGGTAAGCTGCACTGCAAGCGTTGGTATCATCCTGGCGCTGCTCCTAGAGATCTTCCAGCTGCCATCATTGCGGATGAAAAGAAGCAGAAGGACAAGATGTACGAGTTTGTGGTTGAGTTACACATTCTTGAGAATTGTGAGAAGGGTATGAAGATGGAGGCGAACGTTAGTCAGCTAGAAAATGGCTTCATGTGGCTTGACGTCGTGATTAACGTCTACCCGACATTCTTCAACTGGACTCTGAATGAGCGTATGCGAGGTTGGAAGCAGCCTGGTCCACCAAAGAGCTGGACGCAGCGGGTGAGTGGCAAGACGCAGACCGAGGAGGGAGGAAGTGAAGGCGTGGAGGGAGGTGAAGAATCCGAATAAGGCAAGGATGGGGCTGAGGGTGATAGAAGTATGGCTGATGAGAAGGGAGGTCAGAGTAGCAGGAGGGCTACTTCACTGATCAGCACAAGGGGCAGGGCGATCTCCTTGTTTCTCCTGTCAGTGGTAGGGAGGGAGCTGTCTCTTGACATTAGTTCTACACTGGAGTAAGTATTTTACTGTCTTAGCGATTGAGCGAGCAGCAGCCCGATGTCGGAACCCCTCTCCCCGCAGCAGCGTCACAGCTCTTTCACCTCCCTTGAGCTTACAAAGATCAACAAGGATGACAGAAACTCGCAATGGTATCCTTCCGCGTTGTCACCATCCTTGCCCGCCTCTCCAAGTACAGTGCATACATGTGATATGAGTCCTTCCTGTAGCTAGCTCATGTCCTTCCAGATCGCTTCCCGACGCATTCTGGCTTCTATACCAACACAACGAGCTGCAGCCCTCTCTTCTCACCTTCACACACCATTCGCCCGAACCATGGCATCCGTCCCAAGCATCATGAAGGGCGTGATCATCAACAAGACGGGAGGAACAGACGTCCTCGAATACAAGACCGACCTCCCCGTTCCTCAACTGAAAGAAGGTCAAATCCTCGTCAAAAACGACTATATCGGCGTCAACTTCATCGACACGTAAGACAACGGGATTTCTTCTTCTTCTTCTCCCCTTCCCAATCCCATACTGACATGTGATCTATTCAGATACTTCCGCTCCGGCCTCTATCCCGCGCCCTCATTCCCCTACACGCTCGGGCGCGAAGCCTCAGGCACCATCGTCTCAGTCTCTTCCTCAGGCGAACTCTACGGGCTGCAAGCAGGCGACAAAACGGTCTGGTTAGCCGAAGGCGCGTACGCGGAATACACGGCGGTGCCAGCAGCCAAAGCGGTCAAAGTGCCGTCGGAGATGGAAGCGAAAATTGGCGCAGCAGCGCTGTTGCAGGGGTTGACGGCTTTGACGCTGATCCGAGAGGCGCATGCTGTGAAAGAGGGGGATTGGGTCCTGGTGCATGCTGCGGCGGGAGGGACGGGGTTGTGGTTGTGTCAGCTGTTGAAGGCGGTGGGGGCGAATGTTATTGGGACTGCTTCGACGGCGGAGAAGGTGGAGTTGGCGCTGAAGGCGGGGGCGGGACATGTGGTGAATTATAGTAAAGAGGATGTGAAGAGGACAGTTGATGAGTTGACGGGGAATAAAGGTGTGATTGCTGTGTTTGATGGAGTGGGCAAGGATACTTTCGATTTGTCGATGGATTGTCTGGCGAGGAAGGGGTCGTTGATCTCGTTTGGGAATGCCTCTGGGGCGGTTCCTCCTCTGACTATTGCGAGATTATCGGCGAAGAATGCGAGGTTGATGAGACCTACTTTGTTTGGGTACATTGCGACGAGGGAGGAATTCGAGCATTATGTCAAGGAGTTGTTTGACTTTGTGCTGAAGGACAAGCTGGATGTGCGGATTCATGAGATATATCCATTGAGTGAGGTGGCGAGGGCACAAGAGGATCTGCAAGGGAGGAAGACTACAGGGAAGTTGTTGTTGGATCCTTCAAAGTAAGCCAAGAGACAGACTTCTCTGAGGGAAGAGTCTGTAGTGCATGTGACTAAGAACTGCAGCCATGAATGAAAGGTACATGTAGATGTGATGACTGTATTCGATAATTTGCGCACGTGGACTTGTGATTTTCAGCCATCTCCCTCTGCAGTAGAATCTCCTGCCGTAAAAGCCAGTTTAGTGCTGTGGCACCGGAGCAGCCTTCTGCTCTGCTTCTTGCTCGAGTCCTCCTTCTCATGCACCTGCCAACTGTCCTTGAGCTGATGAAGGAGAGGACTCCCATAACTTCCTGCAATAATACTATCATTGGGCGTAGTGAAGGTTGCGCCCGCCCATAAGACAAGACTTCCACAAACGGCATCATCGTTGAGAAATGAGTCCAGCTCAGCTGTCAATCGCTGATATATGAATGATTCGTACCTCGCGTGCTTGCCATAGTTCCAGCAACTCAATCTCACAAGGTTATGCGGCATGAAATGCGGACATCGGTGACGACAGTTTCACCCCTGCCGTTTCGACATATAGTGGATCTTGATCTCAAGATTCCTACTGTGTCGATGCCGCGAGATTCTCCAGATGTCTGAGTTGAAATCCTGTTTCGTCGGAGGGCTCACAGACCCCATGATAATGAGGATTTACCCATTCTTTCTTTCGACATTCACTCCACGCCCTCCCTCTCCAGAAAACTCGGATCCAGCTCAATTTTCTTCTCAAACTTCTCCCACCAGTTCTGGAAAGCCTTCAGAGGCACAGTATCACTCCCAAAGCTGGCAAGGAAATTGAAAGCATTCCCAATAATCCTTTGCGCTAGAACTTTGGTAGAAGCTCTACCATCAGCGCCTTCTGCTCCCATCTTCACCAAAGCAGTGGAAGGTTGGGCGTTGTTACTGAAACCAGGCTGTACACCAATTTGCAGAGTAGCAAGTTGCGAGGCAACCTGTGCTTCGGGTTCAATCGACACTCCAACCACGATGTCGCCTTGTGGACCTGAAGCCGCTTGTTGAGCTTGGATCGTGGGATCGTCCAGCATAGCGTTCCCATCACTGGTGATGGAAGGTTTCAGTCCAGAGATCTTGAAGATTGCACTTTCTTTGCCAGGTCCGATAGCTCCTAATAGCTTGAATTCTTGTGTGGGTGGAATCTGAACATATACCGATGCGGCTGTGCCTGGCGGTAATGTTATGCCTGGTAGTAGGAATACTACGATGTGGCTGAAGGCGGGACTGGGAGATATCCGGAATGCGTACTGGGCTTCTGTTATTGCTTGTGGTGAGAGGTCGACTGGTCGGCCTGAAATGATGATGCCGAACGGGAGGGACATAGTGAGGCTCAAAGAAATGGTGTTGGTTGAGTAGCTTCAATGGCAGAACGGGGATCGCTTCCTCTGATATCCTGATCATGGATTGTTTGTATAGGCACAAAGGTAAGGTACCTGACAAGGAATCGATAGGGCACTTTCTGGACGGATCAGGAAGCTTCGAGTCGTCTTAGAGTTTTGCCAAGAATACCATCTTGCAGGTGCTGCAGCTTGTAGCTTGTCCGCCGAGTACAGTCAACAACCAATATAAACACGGATCTCCTTCACCATGTCAATCAACGAATTACCACAACCTCCGCCAGATGTCATCTCTTCGCTTGCATTCTCCAGAGACAGCGACACGCTGGTGGTCAGTGGATGGGATCGTGAACATGGCATACTCGTCTATCGACGAAGCGCATCGAGTCCACCTTTCGACTTAGCAGAAACCATTGCGACATCTGCACCGGTACTCGATGTATGCTTTGGGGGCGATAGTAACACGATCTATTACGTTGGTCTGGACCGCACGATCCGCCGACATAGCCTGAGCCATGCCTCAGACCAAGCCACCCGCAACAGTTCCCACGAAGTCATAGCCCGCAGCTCACATGCCACAAGCAAAGTCGCATACTCCAGCGAAAACAACTTGGTGTTGGCCCTGAGTTGGAATGGTAGACTCCTCGCAGTCGATGCCGAGACCAGGCAGTCTGTGGCCATTCAGCTGGCCGCCAAACCTTTCGCGCTCTCCCTCACAGCAGACAAGGCGGTCGTCACAATGGCGGAAAGGAAGGTGCACGTCTACGCGCTTGTGGAGTTGAAAAGTCTGGTGTCAGCATCTGGTGTCCAGGGCGAAGAGGAAGTGAATATTGTGCAAGCCAGGCCATGGCAGGAGCGGGAATCGAGCTTGAAGTTCATGACTCGAGCATCGGCAACCATGCCTGATGGGACAGGCTTCGCTGCTACCTCGATTGAAGGCAGAGTGGGAGTGGAGTGGTTTGATGAAGAGGCGAATAAGAAAATGTACGCGTTCAAGTGCCATCGAGACAAGAGCACGATTATCGAAGAGGGAGGACAGGAAGTGGCCCTGGACATCATTTATCCTGTCAATGCGATTGCTTTCCACCCTATACACGGGACCTTTGCCACGGGTGGAGGTGATGGTGTGGTGGCGCTGTGGGACGCGAAGACGAAGAGAAGAATCAGACAGTATCCCAAGCTGCCTACCAGTGTTTCTGCTCTGAACTTTAGTCCTGACGGGAAATTGTTGGCGATTAGTATCAGTCCTGGATTCGAGGACGGACACGAGCAGGATGTTGCTGATCCGGAGCTAGTGAAGGTGTACGTGAGAGAATTGGCAGAGAGCGAGACGAAAGGCAAGCCAGCAAAGGAGAAGTAGAGAAAGGCGTGTTCTTTTTTGGTTCAGAAGATGATTGGATTAGCGCGGCGTTCTGGTTTACAGGCCTAGCCAAAAGCTGTAGAGGCATTGCCGGTATTGAATGCCAAACTCATTTTGGTATTGGATTTGTGGTTTGATGTTCGCCCCAGGAACAAATTTACAGCTACCTTATGTATCCGTAGCCTCAACGAGGTCTTCCGCCATATCACAAAGAAGCAAGTCAACAGAGGTACCTACCAACTCCATCGCTAATCCCACAATTCCGGGCATCAATCATGCATACATCCATCCTCTACGAGTCCTGCATCTCCTCATCCCCACTATCATCCTCAGCACCTTCACTCGCAGCAATTTCCCGCTCAACATCAACCTCCGCAGCAGACTCCGCCCCGGCCACTGCTTTCCCATTCACGGACGACCCACTCATATGTCCATCTAGCGTTCTCTGCCCCTTGCCCAACAGTGATGCACCATTTCCACCACCTGCAGCTGAAGCAGAAGCAGCAGCGGCAGCTTCAGCTTCTCTGGCAGCTTTCTGCTTAAATTGCTTCATCGTCATCGTCCTCGGGACTACATCTGATAGGAATTCGAGATTCTCGACGCGGGCGACTGCGTTTGCTGTGGGTGTTATGAAAATATCAGAAAATCAGTCAGATGGACATATGTATATATGCATATGTTTTTCTTCTTTCTTTGTCCTTTTCTCTCTCTCTCTCTCTTCTTCTTCTTCTCTCTCATTCTCTTTCGCGCGGCAAACTCACCAACATCCCGATATTGGATATTCCGTCTCGGCTTCTGAGCATGTTCGCTTTTGACTTGATTGTAGGCTTGTTCCACGAGATGTTGGAGGAACATTTCGGTTGCGACGGTGATGACAAAGGCGGCGTTGTTGGAGCATTGGGAGATGTCCGGGTCGGTGTTGATGATTTTTTTGACGCGCGCGACTGAGACGGGGTGGTTGTGGTGAGTGTGTACTCATATCTTATGGTGTGTGTAGATATGGAGGAAAGAGGGTATAGGGAGCAGGGAGGAGGGAGGATGCATACGAGGAAGGGCGACGGTGCCGGTGACCTCGCTGGAGGGTGTGATGGGGGTGTTGTTGTATGGCATCGTGGTCTTTCTGTTGACTCTGTCAATAATGAGGTGGTAATGCCTGTGGACGAAAGCACTTTGACGCGCTCGCTGTCAGAAGCGCGTCGGAGGTCGTGGACTGGACCCTGGAGTCGGAGCTGTCTGTTCATCAATAGAATAGAATTGTAAGGTACATCATGTAGGCAGACATCCACACAACACACCTCAAGATGCAATGAGCCAGCGCATGAGCAGCCTCTCTTCCTCTGCGCCCACTCCGCTCCGCCGCAGCAGCAGCCATGTCACGCCGCCCTCGCACTCCCACGCGCCCTCACCCTCGCACCCTCCCCCTCGGTCCACCGCCCTAAACCGCCGGCTTTCCGCCCTCTCCACCGCCGAGAGTGGCCTCCACCAGCAGCATGACATTGCCTCCCCCGAAGAAGTGCGCGTAGCAGAGGAGATTGCCGAGATCAAGCGATACGAAGATTTCACCACCATCGACTGGGTCCAGGATGCCGCGCGCGAACATCAACGTCGCAAGACCCGTCGCTTATCTCGAGCTGCTCATACCCGATCCGGCCAGCGACTAGGCTGGAGACGCAAAGTCTGGGAAGCCTATGATGCTGCGCAGGGCTGGATAGTGGTTACCCTCATCGGCACAGCCATTGGCCTCAACGCTGCCTTTTTAAACATCGTGACCGAGTGGTTGTCAGACACCAAGCGCGGCTATTGCACGACCGCCTTCTATCTGAACGAGCAGTTCTGTTGTTGGGGTGCTGAGGATGGCTGTCCCGAGTTTGTGCGTTGGTCAAATTGGAGAGGCGTCAATTATGTCATCTACATTTCCTTTTCTACCTTCTTCGCCTTTACGAGCGCCAGGCTCGTGAAGAGTTTCGCTCCATATGCCGCTGGAAGTGGCATATCCGAGATCAAATGCATCATTGCCGGCTTTGTGATGAAGGGCTTCCTCGGCTTCTGGACTCTTCTGATCAAGAGTATAGCTCTGCCCCTAGCCATTGCGTCCGGGTTGAGTGTGGGAAAGGAGGGCCCGAGTGTGCATTATGCTGTTTGCACAGGCAATGTCATTAGTCGCATGTTTCACAAATACCGACGCAATGCTGCCAAGACAAGGGAGATTCTCTCTGCGTGTGCTGCTGCCGGTGTGGCCGTAGCTTTTGGAAGTCCCATTGGAGGTGTGCTTTTCAGCTTGGAGGAAATGAGTAACTACTTTCCGCTGAAGACAATGTGGAGGAGCTACTTCTGTGCTCTGGTCGCAACCGCGGTATTGGCGGCCATGAACCCCTTTCGCACTGGACAGCTGGTCATGTTCACTGTGAGATATGATCGGACGTGGCACTTCTTCGAGATCCCTTTCTACATTTTAATCGGTATCTTTGGAGGCTGCTATGGCGCTTTCGTGATGAAGTGGAACATGCGAGCTCAGGCTTTCCGGAAACGATACCTGACCAAGTTTCCCATTGTGGAGGCTACCATACTGGCTGCGGGAACGGCAATCATCTGCTATTGGAACATGTTTCTCAGGATCGACATGACGGAGAGCATGGAGATTCTTTTCCTAGAATGTGAAGGCAGCCACGATTACGACGGGCTGTGCGAGAAACAGAACCGCTGGCGAATGATTTTCTCTCTATTGTTTGCCACTGTTCTTCGCACATTCCTAGTCATCATCTCATATGGCTGCAAAGTCCCGGCTGGGATTTTCGTGCCTTCGATGGCCATCGGAGCATCCTTTGGCCGCATGCTCGGCATCATTGTCGAAGCCCTACACGAGTCTTTCCCTGACGCAGCATTCTTCTCCGCCTGTGAACCGGACGTCCCATGCATCACCCCGGGCACATATGCCTTTCTAGGAGCGGGTGCTGCTTTGTCGGGGATCATGCATCTCACTGTCTCTGTCGTGGTCATCATGTTCGAGCTTACCGGTGCATTGACATATATTCTTCCCACCATGATTGTCGTTGGCGTCACCAAAGCTGTCTCAGAGCGTTTCGGCAAAGGGGGCATCGCAGATCGAATGATCTGGTTCAACGGCTTTCCCTTCCTCGACAACAAAGAAGAGCACACATTCGGTGTACCTGTCAGCCAATCAATGACAGCTGATCTTACCGTCCTGCCTGCTACAGGCCTCACCATCCGGAAAGTCGAGCAAATTTTAGCCGAAGCGAAGTTCCAGGGGTTTCCCATTGTGGAAGACATGCGGACTCGTCTTACGTTAGGATACATCGGCCGAACAGAACTGCGGTACGCCATCGACCGTGCAAAAAGCGCACAACCCATTGCAGCTACTGCCAGATGTTTCTTCGCTCCCGGCGAGGGTCCCCGGACCGCCACCACACCTTCTGCCTCTGCACCAGCTGTATCCTTTAACGACTCACCCGGCGGAGTAGCAGGCGGAACAGGAATGTCTGTGGATTTCAGCAGATTCGTTGATCCCACCCCACTTGCAGTCCATCCACGTCTTCCATTGGAGACTGTCATGGAATTGTTCAAGAAACTTGGCCCAAGAGTGATACTCGTCGAGCACCGTGGTCGACTGACAGGTTTAGTGACTGTAAAAGACTGCCTCAAGTTCCAATTCCAGCACGAACAGCATGAGAATCCCCGAGACGATTCAAGTCAGCAGCGAAACCAAGAGAAAATATGGCTTCTACTGCAATATGCTGCTATGTGGGTAGGCAGCAAGCTCAGCTGGCTGGGAGATAAAGTTGGTGTGCGGAAGAGATTGAGGCTTGATAGTGGCGGGCGATACTCTGAACTGGGAGACTCCCCGACCCTTGAAGATCCCACTCGAGAGGGTCGCCATAGTGCCTTGGAACTTGATCCTGAAGGAGCAAGACCTGCTGCCGGAGGAGTAGAGTTGGAAGATAGAAGGAATGTGGTCAGCTAACATCTGGTGATTTGATTAGTATCAGAGAAATAACTTGAATACCCTTTCCGACGAGATTGTTTGTTTACCCATTTCATCCGTTCGTCGTTATCCCAGCATATATATATATATTAATATACATGCCTACAGGGGGGTGGGGCGTAATATATAGGTACTATAGATCTGTATTGATATTGTTATAGGACACGATAGTGTCGGGTTGATCTCGGCATATTTGCGGGGTTGACCAATTGAGCTTACATACCTCAAGTACAGTAAGGTAGTTCTGGGGAAACTGCTCCGATATATGCATCTCTTTCTCTCTCTCTCTCTCTCTCTCCCCAAAGCTTGTTACCTTCCCCCGGGTTAACAATGCCAACACCACCACCACCACCAAACGTCCACATAAGCATAATCGTCTACAAAGGCAGTCCACTCGACTACCAACAATATCGCCACACAGCCTTCTGGATCCAATTCCGCGACTGCCACTCTCCAGCAATAATGGCGCACATCACAGGTACAGCGGGGATGTTTCAGTTTGAAGTGCAAGAAACCTCGTCGGATCCGACGAGTACACGAGGATTTGCGAAGAAGATCGAGGTGGGGTTTCTGACTGCGCCTGCGACTTCGGGGGAAGTTAGGCTGGCGCTGCAGAGGGTGCCGATTGATAATTCGAGTAGAGAGTTTAATTGCCAGAGTTGGATTGAGAGGGTGCTTGGGATGTTGGTGGAGGGGGGGTGGATGTTGGTGAGGGACTATGAGAGGGGGTTGGATGGGATGGTGGATGCTATTGCGGAAGCTGAGGAGGAGGGAGAAGAAGAGAGATGAAGAAGGGTGGTGGTGATGATGATGATGATGATGATGGCAAAGATGATGCGAAATTTAGGGTCGCTGCCAGCGTGCGATTGCCTGGTAGGTTAGAAGCTCTGAAGGATAGCGAGTTTCGAAGATATCGATCGCGAGGTCATACCAGCCTTTGCATGCCGTGGGGCGATCGAAGAATTTGACGTATTCCCAATACTCCGGATACCAGCCTGCAAATTCCCAATCGAGAAGCGCCTGGATTTTGCCATCGCGCACGATGATATTCCGTGGGGAGAGATCGGCGTGGGAAAAGACAATGCGATGTCCGGTGTGGGCCTGCAAACTTTCCACGAGTGTCTCGCGGATGAGCTGTGGAGTCCCCTTTCCGAGGTGCAGGATGAAAGTGTTGAAGTCTGTTTCGCTGGCGAAAGGTCCGCCGGTGTAATCGCTGATATAGCGACAATCGCGTGCAGGCCCGTCGCAGGCTCCGATGAGAGGTGGCGTTGCTGTGGGCTGTGCAGTCCGCATGGTTGAGATAATAGCCCGTAGCTGTTGGGCGATGGAATTTCGGTGTTCGATATCCATGCTTTCCCATGCGTCTTCCAGACATACACCGTCAACAAAGTCCATACATATACTGCAGATGCCCTCCGGAGTGGTGGCAATGTCGTAGACTTCGGGCACGGGAATGCCCAGTGTGCCGGCCAATCTAAGCGCATTTCCTTCTTCTCTGCGAACTTTCGATCCGGATTTCCGAATTATGTTGTGGTGTCGCGAGATTCTGCACCCATTCTCAAATGCTGTAGAGACGAGAACTCCTGCAGAGGGATCAATATAGTGCCGCAATGAACGAAAGTCGATATGAACTGACCTTCGGGATTAGATGTCAACTCCGCTCTAGCGGCATCTATTCTCCCGGGATCCATATGTTGAGCCGACTTGCAGGATGGATATGAGTTGGAGTCGTGCGCAGGTCCGGGTGGAAGTTGATCTCGTGCAGAACGTGAGGTGAGGTTGTTGTTATTCTCCAGCATTGGAACTATATGTACCTATCAGGTCCCTGGTAGAGCGGCTACGGGCGGACGCTCCCGCTAGTTATGGGAAGGCATAGAGACGCCCCCGCTAGTTATGGGAAGGCATAGAGACGCCACGCTACTATACGTCCACGCGACAATAACGCAAATGGGTAACAGTAGTTCCAACCTGCTTCTTCACTACATATGCTTCTTCACTACATATGTCATCATAGCCAGAATCGCAGCCCATTTTTCAGTGCCTTAAGACCTGCCCCTTTAGCTAATCTGCATAGCTCAGGCGATCCAAGAAAGCAGCTTAGAATTTCCCAGCAGACATGGAATATTTGAGCTCTTTTCTCTGCGTATAGAAGAGAGAGAAGAGAATCGTCAAACCAAGAAACAAAACATCCACCGCACGCCGCCCGCCGGCCCCTCTGATATGGCTGAAAATCAAAAAAAAACAAATCCCATATCACACGTAAGTAAAAAACGTATTATCAAGAAAAATATACGAGCTAACAACAGCAACATTACCACCACTAGCCGGCTCACACGTATACCGAAACTCCAACGTCGTAGCGCTAGAAGTAGGGATATACGTAACAATCTGGGGAAATTTCCAATTATAAGGCCTCGGATCGTCTGCGGTGGTCAAGGGTCTCGCGTAGAGGACAGAATTCCCCAAAGCGACGGAAAGCACGCAGCGCGACGCGGAGGAGATGGAGTGCAGATCGTAGCCAAAGGTTAACGTGTAAGTTCTTCCGATGGCGAGGTTGGTGAGGGTTTGGGACATGATGGGGGAAGGGTTGCTGGCGGTTCCGGAGAAGTGGAGGATGCTGTTTGTTATGTTGTTTTGTTAGTGGTAGGGAGGGGGGATGCTGTGATGGGATTTGATTAATGAATGAGACGTACGCGTAGGCCGACCCGTCTAGGGCTGCTGCTTGGAGTCTGTTCGGGTAGACCCTGCCGCCCCCTGTTCCGGGCCAGTTGGCGATGGAACCTGAGGGCCCAATGTTCGTGATGTCTTCGAAGCTAGGGTTTTTCAGTGCATTCACGCCAGGTGCCAGGGGTGGATTAGTCGCAGCAAGCAACGTTGTTGTAGTGATGGTGACAGAGGCGGTAGACGTCTTTGTGATGGTTGTGATCGGCTGGGTCTGGAACGTGATTGTGCTCGTCTCGGTTAGTGTAATGGTGTCCTGAGGAAGAGTCACGACTGGGGTTGTTGTAGTGAACTCGGTCGAAACAGCGGGAGTGACGATCTGGGTAATGAAAATTGTAGTGGTTCTCGAAGCGGTGGAGCTGGAGGTCTGAGTAGCCAGCTCCGTGGTCGTGGTAAAGATGGTCGGTGTCACGAGCTGCGTCGAGAAAGAGGTGATCGATATAGTAGACGCCGTGGGAGTTACTGTCTTGGTGATAGTGGAAGGTGTTGCGAGGCAGCTACAGATGGTGGAGACGACATTGTTGCTTCGAAGGAAATACTCCCACTGAGCTTGTCTAGGATCCCCACGTGCCACAAGACCACCCGAGTTGTCAAGAGTCGGGTCATTAGTAGGCACGGCCGCTAGACCGAGGGATCTGCCGAGTACTGTTGCTCGCTTGTTCTTCGCGGGCGGCAACGAGACAGTCACAGTCTCAGTGGATGTGATCTAGGAAAGAGGGGGGCAAAGTCAGCGCGGTTCCATATAGCGCCTCGTGCCATGGACTCCGAGCATTGCGGCGGGAATGTCCTGGTAAGAGCCGAGAGAGCAGAGAAGACTGCGGCAAATGGCATTGTCTACTGCTCGACCAGTGACAAACTTACAGCGCTCGTATCTGTCTCGGTAAAAGTGAATGTGGCCAGAATCTCTGTGGACGTTGTCGATACTGTGGTAGTGGTCTGTGCTGAAGGCAGTGCGATGCTGTCTCATGATCAGATCGTGCTTCAAAGCTTGCCAATTGAGGAGACTGCTCACGTAAAGGGACTGGTCACTGTAATTGTAGTGCTCAGGGCCGGGTCCGTCACACTTATATGGTCAGTATCCAACATGATATCATGTAGATGCACCAGGAACTTACGTCGTAGATCTCGAGTCAGTGATGGTATTCGTGACCGCTGGTGCTGTGATTCTGCGTTGTGGTCAGCTTCTTTCAATGCATAATAAGTGCTCACACTTTGCTAACGTCGTTGTTCCTGGTACAGTCACGACCGTAGTCAGAGCTGCCCCCGTTATCCTTGTCGAACTATTAGCATTTTCTTGGTGTGCTTCAACTTGTGTTCGTACGTTGTGGACCTGATGACTGTGACAGAGCTGGTTGGCGCTGTTGCAGTAACGGTTATAGTACGTGTTCGTCGCTGTTGGGGGTACTTCTTCGCACAGTAGGAGGTTGCTGGGGCATAATTCCGCAATGCTAATGCGACTGATCCATATGGGCCAGCACATGTGATTTGTGCAGCAGGGAATGCAGTAGCAGACTGTGCGATGATCGCCAGAACGCCCAGCACGACTGATTTCATGATGAGACCAGCTGATGTCGTGGTAGTGAATGAAGCAAAGAGAACGTGTTGACAACGATACTGACTGTGTAGAGGGGCGAAGGCTGCTCTTTAGCCAGTCCAATATTGCATATAGCATTCACAGGGCTGAGCTGCTTCCAGACTTCTAGTGTCATCCGTCAAGCCCTATGTTTTGGCTTGTACTTCCAGTCAGAAGGTGGAAGCAATATGGTGCTGCACTAGAAGAAGGCTATTCCAAGACTAGTGAAAGCCTTCGGTAACAGAGGCAATGTCATGTGCAAGAACATGAGGCATAACATCACTGTTTGCGAGCAGATTTGTCGTGACGGCCTTGGGCCTGTGCTAGCTTGCTCATGCGCGCCTCGCTTTCCAGTGGCATACAGTCTTGCGTTGGTTGCAGCTGCAGAAGTCGCACATCTTGGCGGGTGATGGACGCAAAACCAGCTCTTTCGTTTCCTAACAATGTACGTCTGGTATTGTTACTGTGGCGGAAATACAGAAGGGTGAGAGGGAGAGCAGCCGAGGAGCATGAGAGCCTACGCAAGCCACAGTGATTCCCCTCATCTCGTGGCGCCCATGCGCCTTCTGTTCTGGGAGTGTGTACTCGAGATTCTTGAAAAGCCAAGGCCGGTGGCTGTGTTGTATACAGCATAGCAGAGCATACATGTATCATTGTCGAGCGTCAGGCAACTTGAGAAGGATCCTCACTTACATGTACTTGGGACGGGAGCACGGGACGTTAGTCAGCGCAAAGCCTTCACTGCATGTCTGATCCACACCAGGCCCAGCCATCGCAGACCCCGGTGTTGGTTCCACGTTCCGCGAGTGTGGTTCTACACCGCCGAATAATAATGTCATCCAGAACAAAGTAACTTCGACCTGTAAGCGACCACAGGATCCGAATGATTGGTTTGGGTAGAATAGTTGATGTTTGTTGGGTCCCTGGAGCATCCTGAATTGTGGTAAGCGGGGCTTCCCCAGACACGTCTCTTAATAGCCTCTCTTCCTTTCCAACTACTTCAAGACAACATTCGTATCCAGCAGCAAGGAAGGAAAGCCCGCAAAGCGCAATACTGGACTTTGTACTCTCTAAGATTCCGAGATAGTAAAGGCAGGTACAATTTCTTGCTTTACAACATCTCCCGTTAATATAAGCCCCCTCAGCGGAAGTCAATGAGGGCGACGGCCTGTATCAAGAGTGTTTACTTTATAGGTATTATCGAACGTAATAGCTCCACGGCCAGAATTTTGCACCTGTCTCGTGTATCAGTGAGTCCGTGACCTTTGGTAGAGGTAAAATTTGAAGCACCTCGCTATAGTTGTGGCGGTTTGGTGGCTAAGCTTGGGAGAGGTTTGTATCCATATCTAGTACGGCGATTAAATCTTGCACGGGCTCCTCTTGTTACTACATCAATTCTATGCAGCACACTTGGCAGCGGGCTATACGTAGGCATAGCAGGTTGGTAGGAGTATACCTAGGGTTATCACGAAAGAGATCTCAGCATCAAGGTTCGACCCAAGCGGCAGTACAGTACAATGTCCAGTACGTGGTCAGTTTGATGGCTTTGCACAAGGATATGCGTTGGTCTTGTTGGTCCTGATAGCGCAGCCTGCTTGCCCGAGTGTGTTCAGCAGCCTGTATCGGGGATGTGATTGACCACTTGACATGGTACTGCGATGGAACATTGGAATCGAACTAGAAAGCAGAAGAATTGAGACGTGATTGGTAGTACTTCTTATGCCGCAGTCCTCTGTCTGCGATATAGAGAAGATGGTGATGCATGAGAATTCCTGATACACAATCAGCGAGAATACCACTTTCCGCAGCAGTAGCATATAAGTCGCATACCTGTACATTGCAGTCTGGTTTGCTGGGTCATTCAATCCCTACCTACCACACCCTTCAGCTGCACGTCTCAGCTGATACGGATGGGTGTGTCCATTTGTTGCGGTGCATAATAATGCATGCTCTTCTTTCATCGGCATTTGGGCGTCGCCATCAAGCTTTCAAGTCAAGGGTGTTGCCGCATGTGGTTCTCGAACATTGACGCTTGATCCGTGCATTGATGAATCGGCGGCAGTTCAGGTTGTCTGTCATCGCCAGCTGCACCCCTCAATTGTTGTCCACTTGGATCTTTCCCAGCAACACCTTTATTACTGTCGTGCAACCCATGATCCGAAGAAGCATTCAAGAGGCTTTGGGACATGCACGTAGTATGTAGAGCTCACAGAGGCTCAAGCTGGTCTTCCGCGCGACAAGCGAGGATGTTGACAGGCCCATGCCGGCTGCTGAGGACCTGCCCTTGCATTAGGCTCAGCAGCAGAGAAGCAATAAAGTTACATACAGGGCGGTGGTTTGCAGAACTCCCATTTCATGGGACAAATGATGGAGATGCAGTACACATGGGGGTGCAGGTGTGAATTTACGCACCGCAGGATGGATTGATCAGGTGAGGCCCCGTCTACTCTGTCGATAGGTAAATAGCTGCCTCGTCGGTAGTTGTCGGTTATTATCTCTATCGTAACACTGTCGGTAGTGTGTCGGTAGAGCCGCATTCTAAGTAGACACTTGTTAATAGTTAGCATCGTAGTAAGCTCCAAACCTAGCCGAGGGTAGCAGAACCTTCGTACTTTAGCGCGTTTTGCCGCGATAGCGACAGCGAGGCGGCGACAGCATATATAGGCAAAAGATTAGTAAGGCGATTAGTCAGAATAACCGTAGCAACAATATACTAGAAGGAGGTCGTAAGTAGATAG
>KZ105194.1:153742-185271 GCA_000504405.2 Mycosphaerella sp. Ston1 | reverse complement strand
ATACTAGCTTATAACTATATATCTAGGGCTAATTATTTTCCTATTATATTAACTATATCTATACGATGAAAATAAGCTACTAACGGTTAGTTTTAAATAAGTGCATTGCGAGATATATATATGTTATAGTATACGTAGTAGTAATTACGTACTTAGAAGCTGCTCAAAATTCAGAAATCGAGTTTCCGGGCTTCTGCCACTCTGGGGTTCCGCCGAAGCTTGTAATGGGAAGCAGATGACCAGGTCTGTTGAGCCTATCCGCCTCTGCGAACGGCGGCTGTCTGCATCATGACCTACCATGAAATATCATACCACAGACTAAGAGCCTCCAATAGATATGCACCGACCAGATCGCCATAGGAATAGATTGATCAGCAGGCACCATTCGCACTTCCTGGATGACAAGAGGCTGCCGATCGCGCCTGGAAGTCGTACAGGAACTCGGCGAATGCTGCTCATAGCTACGTCTGGCGAGATCCGGAGAAACACAGAAACGCCTACCGCTGCAAGGCACGAGTTCAAACCTTCTTGTCAACGAATGTATCGTTCCACCACACTCTACCTGGTGTTCTACCTGGGTAGTTAGGGCCCACAACTCCTTTGTGCGAGGATAGTAGCTGTGCCGACGGGAACCGATTCCAGCAGTCTCAATGACGGTTCTATCGTAAGCGATAGCGACGTTCGGCATTGGTGTTGGTAAAGCTCAGCTCAGGCGAGATCATCTCATTGGCAAGCGTGTAATTGGCTCATTATTGATACCTTTCCCAAGATCTTGCAATGGGCGCTCTTCGAATGTGGCAGTAACGACAGTAGGGCGAACCGGGTGGCAGATGCAGTGTGCCAGAAAACCAATGCGCCTGGACTGAGAGAAGTTGCACGCCACGCGATTCTACACGGCCTAAACTTACACCTCAGCCATCGTGTTCTGATAGGAAGATCACCTGTCCAATGCGCACAAGCTGAGAGGCTGAGGCGCACTGCAAGCTGAGCGTGTGCCGACATGGGGTGGAAGTTACAGCATGACTCAATGGAGGTTAGGTAGTGACCCTGTTGTCACATGTTGCAGACGCACATGAACCTTACCCATAACATCGACTGCTTCACGTTGCAGGCCACAACGTATCGAATCTGCACATACGCGCCCTGTCCTTCACGATTTCTACTCCCCGACCACTTGGCCGGGTGCAAGTGTTTCATCTTGTACAGAGCAGTCCTCGCAAGGTCATTCACAAGGACATCCACAAGAGGCTGGACTGGAATCAGATTGTATCTCAAGCATGCATCATCATCTGTTCTCGAGGACAATGCGAATATGCAAGTAGATAGGCGGCCTGGAGACCAACCACGTTACATCAAGCGAATGAAAGTCGCAGTTGATGTGACTTACAGTACGTGCTACCGCAGACACCCTGGTCGAAGCTCCACGACGATCGGTCAAGGACGTTCTAAGCACCTCTCCAGCCATTTGTTTTTGACAAAAGTGGCCAACTTACTGTCTTCATCTTCCCAATGAGCATCTGTTGGAGCTCTTTCCACAAATCCAGGCAGCGGCGTAGTACTCCGCCGTACCCTCAAAGATCCTCAAGAATGACGTTGATACGGCTCCCAGATCTGTGACCACCCACACATTCAGCCAATATTTTCACGCCCTTGAAGTCAAAAATTGTGGTTTCATTTTCTCGCATTCATTTAGGTGCAAAGAGCCAATCCGCACAGCCAAACAATAAGGTACCTTTCAGCTTTAAATTGCAATGGCGAGGTGTGGTATGTTCAGAGCCAGCTTATGGTACATCGCGCCGCTGCAAGATCATCCGTCCCGTGCTCGAGTCGAATTTGGTCAAGTCGAGATTTGTCGAGTCGATGCGCTGAATATTGACTCTTGCAATCGCTATCACTATCTTCCAGGTTTTCCATGCATCTGGTCGTGTACGAGAGAGGCTAGCGGTAGGTGTTAGTAGCAGGTTGTGTGTCTCGCTTCACTTTACAGCTGCTGTGCACGCTCTAGGTACCGCTTGCTTGACACTAGCGCTGACGCTAACCCACTTCACGCGTCACAAACTATCCTTAGCGAGCTATACCAGGACTACGTAATTGATGTAATTCTGTAATGTCAAA
Organism: Mycosphaerella sp. Ston1; assembly: GCA_000504405.2. NCBI lineage: Eukaryota > Fungi > Ascomycota > Dothideomycetes > Mycosphaerellales > Mycosphaerellaceae > Mycosphaerella > Mycosphaerella sp. Ston1. Next base: position 183,156 of record KZ105194.1, on the reverse strand, counting down.
TTATTAGTTCGAAATCCGTCCCTTCGATTAAGTAGTTATCTTTATTAGCCGCAGTATCGTATATCTATTATCTCGGTTTTTTAGTTGCTAAATAGTTAACGTGTTCTATAGTTTGTAATCCTGTTATTTGCCCCTAGTGCACTCTAGTAATATCTATAGCTATAGTATAGAATTAGCAATTTGAACCTTATAGGTAGCTAGTATAACAGTTAATTAGATATAACGGTTAACAGGCGTTAACAGAATTATAGCAGGCGTAGATTAGATACTTTGGCTTCTATAGTACTTAGCGTCCCGCGGCTTCTATATTGTAAGCGGCAGGCGTGCCTACTAGGTTAGAAACGGGCAGCTTCTACCTTCTAGTATAGTCGTAGACTCTTAGATTTCTTCTCTCTATAACCCGTATGTTTACTAGAAGGCCCTCTCGTTTTTTTTTACGTTTATACTATTGCTCGAGTCGGCTCGCTTAAGCCTTATACTATCCGCTTCTCCGGTATACTGTCCGAGCCTCGAGATTCTAGTTAATCGAGTCCTTTACTATAGACAAGGAATAGGCTCCCGAGGCAGTAATAGCTAATATAGTATATATAGAAAATAGCTAATATTAACAACGATACTAGCCTTAATAGCCTTCAAGACGGCGTAGAAGATAAGGTCTTAGGCCTTACGTAGGAGCAGCAGTGTCTCCCTGTATACAACTCTCTCTCTCTCTCTCTCTCCGAGGTACAGTATACTAATAGTATATTCTACTAGACCCGTAAGAAGCTAGGCATCCTGCTGCGTAGGACGGCTATACGCAAGCGCAAGGGTCCCGCTCCTCCGGCCGCAGCTAAAGTCCCGGGCTTCGACGAGAAGGATACCTAGTATAAGCGACTAGATCGCTACAATCGTCGGGAAGCCTTCCTCTACTACTCCTATTTTCGTAAGGAGCAGACTATAAAGCGGGCATATAGAGTAGTCGATCCGGACTCTATATTAGGCCGCTTTTTACGAGGACGATATATAGTCCGGACGAAGCAGTACTAGTCGCAAGTCCTAGACGCTGTCGAAGTAAGTACAATTTTATTTCTCTGTCTCGAATAAGAGAGCCTTAATATCTATAATACTAATATAATATATTATAGAAGCACCTCCTTACTAAGATAGAGGATAACGAGACCTTATAAGTCTGTTCTAGCTGTTTAGACAGCTAGATACTAATAAATCGTAGGCTCGAATTGCCGTTCGCGGCAATTTCGAATAAATTTAGTAGGAAGTTTAACGAGCAGACGTTCTTAAGCTACTAGACCTACCTGCAGGGTTATTTGGCCCTTAATAAGAGTAATAACCTAAGCAAGGAATATGCCAAATATAAGTCCGGATCCTTTATATAAATAATACTAGATACTAATAATTTACGTAGATATGTACTAGAATACCGTAGCTATAATAGCCGAATACTTGAAGGCCTCTCTCGCCTGCTAGGATAGTAAGAAGGACTTGAATACGCGCGAAGTAATAATCGCCGCATACAAAGCTCTCCCGTAAGTAGTACGCTTCGGCGTCTCGATTGAGCAACTAATTACGTACTAACTATATATATTCTCCGTAGTCTCTACGATCGATATAGGGACGTCGACGAGGATAACTTTAGCTAGATAGCTAGCAGATCCCTCGGCTAGCACCGCGAGCTAAAGGTATATCCTTATTAGTCTCCCTCCTTACTACGCTAACTCTAGTCCTCGACGAATTAACTGCTATACTATATCAAAATACTAGAGATGCACGGGTGCTAATATGCGCGTTTAGGTTATTAATACCTCTATTTTGGAGCGTGCTATTATACCGGCTACGCTAGCGCTAGCTAAGAAGCGCAAGGCTCGGGCTACCTCGCCCGTTAACGATAGCGAGTAACATTTTTATCTTTTATAGACGACGACGCCCCGGCAGCACTACTACTACTATTAACAGCAGTAGTAGTATAGAGGTACGAGCCGGGGCCTAAGGCTTATTAATCTGCCTTTTCCTCTTGTGCATTCGAACTGACTCTTTAATCTCTAGACCTAGTAGACCTAGGCGTTAATAATAACAACAACGACGACTACTACTACTATCTACCTCGAGCTACTCTGCGTAGGCTCCTTGCACCCGATAGAGCCCGCCTAATTAGCGGCATCGAGTCTACGCAGAGTAGTTATACTCTCTAAGCATCTCTATCCTAGTCGCAAACCCTCCGCGTCTAATCCTAATCCTAATCCTAAGTCTAATCCTAAGCCTACGCCCAAGCCTACGCCTAAGCCTAAGCCTAAGCCTAATCGCGAGGCCCCTAAGCTAAAAGCTATTTAAGTTTCTAAGACTAAACATATTTATCTCCCTTATACTAATCTGATAGCACGATTAACCTAAGGATATTATAGAACGGTCGACCCGAATCGTTAAGGCAAGCGACTAAACGAGTATAACGCTATCAAGCTTAGCCTCTACGTCCTCGCGAATAGTATTATACTCGGCCTAAGCAGTACAGACGATATATACTACTATTCGAAGAAGATAATAACTCCGATAGCGAGCATCTTAGTTACGATAACCGGGTACGCCGCTCGCAGCATTAGATCAGACCTTAGCGACGCCTATAGCAGCGGCAAGACGATGTATTCGATAGCTATAACGACAATAACTTTAAGAGTCAGGCTAACACAGCTAACTAGCACTCGGAACATAGCAGATATAGTAAAGAGCATAGGGAATATAGTCCGGAATCTCGGGATTATAGTTTAACAGAAGATGAAGGTCTCTATCTATTAGAAGATAAACAGCCGTAGGCGCGTTCGCAGCATAACGGTCAGCATTTCGGTACGCTTCCGGATAATAAGACTGCACGAAGACAGTTCTATAGACATCGCTATCGCTACCGGCAAGGTCTATAACGTTAAGGAAATGCTTAAGCCGGCGTTATACAAGAGGCAGAGGCAGATATAGAGACAAACACTTCCGAAACAATAGAGACAAGGAACACTTCCGAAACAATAGAGATAGAGACATCCGAGATTACAGAGACATCTACCTCCGAAATTATAGAGACATTTACGTCGATATAACGCGTCGCTCTAGGAGAAATTAGTAATAACATCTTAGGTCGAGTTTATCGTCGCAGTATTAAGCAAAGCCGAGCAATTTATAGGACGTTTTGTAGTAGATAGTTATAGATATACGACTATTTTTGTACTAACAAGGTTTTAAGGTCGAGCACAAGTAAATATAATAACTATGTCGTCGTCGTCCTCGGATTCGGCGATGCGGCGGGCCTATCCGTATTTGTTAGTTACGCTCTTTCTATCTCTTCTACAAACAAACTTGAACACTACCTTATAATTATACTACCGCAGACTCTCCGTCGTAAGCACTAGTATACGCAGCAATTTTAGTATCGCCTTCCGAGCGCTCTTCGTATTATCTCTAAATAGCGTAGCGCTTTAAGACCGGACATTTCGATATAGGAACGGCTAGTCCTACTCGACAAGTATAAGCACCTCGACAAACGCCTCGACAAACGATACTATAGGCTGCTCCGACGGATACGTACGACTCTAACGATAATCTCCTAGAGTTACGCGGCGGCTTTAAACCTAGAGAGTTCGGCGCTACTAACGACGAACTAAGTTAGATCCCGAATAGTATAAGTAGCGACTCGTGTTTTACTTTATATTAATGCTAACCTTTGCTAGGACCTTAACGTTAAGGAGTTGAATTAGCGCGCGCTCGACCTGCAAGCTACTAATTATAAAATCGACCTAGACTAAGATGCCGCTCTTATTAACGCGCCCGGCTTAACTACTGCGTAAGAATTTCTTAACCTTGCTATATATTAAGAGCTAAACAAGGCACTCGATAATGCTCCTATCGTACCGGCTAGTTAAGAAGAAGACGAAGAAGCTAACGCCGAGCAGTCTACCGAAGAGACTGCTACCGAAGATACCGCTGCCGAAGAGACTACTACCGAAGCGACCCCTGCCGAAGCGACCCCCGCCGAAGCGACCCCCGCCGAAGCGACCCCCGCCGAAGAGACTGCTGCTAAGATCGTCCGCGAGACAGTTAAAGAAGAGGCTACCTTAACCGCTCCTGCACAACTAATAATGCTAATAGTGCTAGTTATGCTGCCGCTACTAGTCCTAACACCTCGAGGCGCCCTTAGTCCAGATCTGTCTAGAGCCTACTCTAAGATTATAAGTATTAGCAAGGGCAAGATAGTAGACTTCGAGCTAGCTATAGCCCTTTTCTGTTTTACCTCTAGTATTTCTCGTGCTAACTAGGCAGCTATGCATTAGATTATAGTTATATATAACGTAAACATCCAGAATCTGCTAGTAACGGTCGATATAGTTAAGAAGTACCTAAAGGACCTAATTCTAATACTTAACCTCTAGGAGGCTACTATTAACCTACTGCCTAAGAACTAGCTAACTAGTCGAGATATAAACGACAGTAAGACTCTTTACTTCTTTAATATACGGACCTTAGTTCAGCGCATCCTAGCATCGAGTATTAAAGACAAGATGTATATCGGTATAGGCGAGTTCGTAGACGTGCTAGTTAAGATATAGGAATCCAATTTATAGACTTCGTCCTCTCGTACTATATCTAGTTAATTCGCTCGCTATACCGACGATGCGGGTCTGCCTACGGGGACCGCCGTACTATTATTCAGATCTGCTAGATCGTCGGGTACTGCTGGATCGTCGGGTGCTGCTAGATCGTCGGGTACTACTAGATCTTCGGGTGCTGCTAGATCTTCTTCAGAATGGAAGTTAACTAGCGCTAGTGCTAGCTAGGCTCCCGCTTATGCATCAGACCTAGGCTTAGCGGATTAGTCTGATTTCGTTAGCTCGGTTAGCGGTCTAATACTACCTAGAGATATAGTAAGGTTTCAGTATAACAAGCCTAAGTGCGGATGCTATTTCGATCCTACTAAGAAGTCCTACGTCGGTCGCGTCGCAGGAATAGGCGTCGATAAGCGCTCGGAGCGCCTGCATAATCTACTAGCTAGCTTAGTCGTTATTAAGCTCGAGAGAATTATTAGCAGCGCAGCAGTTCTAAGCTCTATTATAGGAGGTGTCGCAGTTAAGCTAAACGAGATGTTTCTTATTAACCGCGAGGTAGAGTATGTTTGGCCGGATAGAGTAATGCTATACTCTAGTATTATATTCTATTACGAATTCTAGAGCCGAGTCGATAACGATTATATGCTAGTACAGCCTATACCGTCGTTAGGCTAAGGCAACTAGCAGTACTTCGTTTAACGCATTCTAAAGCCGAGTACGACCTAGCATAGCGACCTTAAGCAAGCTACTCTGCGGCTAGTATAGCAGAGATATCTAATCCGCGGAGAGCTCGAGATCTTGCACTTCGGCCGTAAGAACATCGTCTCTAAATTCGATACTATATCGACTAGAGTTAAGGTTATATCGCTCCTATTCTTTAATTTCAATAATAGATTTGGGCTATACTGTAATATAAGGAAGTCTCTTATAGGAGTCTACCTTATTAACTGCGCCCTTAAGTATCGTAAGCGTTATCGTCGCAGCAATATTATCCCGCTAACGTTAGGCCTATATAGTAGTAATATAGTAGATATAGTCGCTACTATCGGTCTAGCGTTGCTCGAACTTAACGCCGGCGAATTAATAGACCTGCTTAAATCTAATAGATCGAGCGAGCAGGTAATAGTAGTTGCTTTCATCTTAGCCTATATTAGCGATATGCCTTAGTAATAGGAAAACTCTAGTATAAAGAGCCAGAATGCTATTTATAGCTGCCGTAGCTGTTATGTCGCTAATGTCTATAGAGGCGATCTAGCGTACGATCTTATCGCTAACGGGCGGTTCTACTACGAGCAGCAGCGCTACCGTCGATACCTAGACAGCAATCTACCTGCGTTAAGAACCAAGACTACGAAGGAGCGCGAGGAGAAGGCTACTAGTATTAATCGTACTGCTCCGGCCTTAGCATTAATAACACTAGCTCTAGACATTATCCTTACTCGTCTAGCGGATCCGTACTACTTAGAGTAGAAGGGCCTAACATTTCTGATATATAAGACACTTATAACGGATATCCTTACGACAGCTTCTAAGTTAGAGTATACTACTATCTTGCAGGGCTTCTAGGGTCTACCGGGATATCGTCTACTACAGTCGCCTATATACTACTTAGCTTTATACACGCTGTCTCAGAATGCTTAGTAGTCGCTAATCGCCCCGATTCTCTTACGTAGCTAGCTTAAGGACAATTATATAAAGCCGTACTTCTTAATTGCTATAAGGACGGTAATGCACAGCACGTTCGAATATATCGCTGCCTAGGCCGGTATTCCCGTAGCTTAGGTACTAGTCTCTGCAGCAGTAGTCCGCACATTTGCTAATATAGCCCGGTTAAATATGCTGCTAATATCTTAGAAGCTAACTAAGGACCAGCGTACTAGAATAATAAGGGATTTCCTAGCGAACCGTATAACATTTTAATAGTTGCTAGAAGCTGCTGCTTAAGGTTCGGCGATTAACCCTAAGAGCAGAGCGATTACGCCGAGAACATAGCTAGGTACTCTAGCTGAAGCCGACTACGGAGAAGACGGAGGCGAAGAATCTAGCGTCGACCCGGATAAGCTCGCTACTGCCCTTAGTCAGATTAAGGGTATAGCTAGCGCACGTAGCGGCCGAGGCGGACGCGGACGTACTAGGCGTACTCGTGCCGGTCGAAGTCGAGGTCGCGGCGGTCGAGGCGCTGCAGGTCTAGGTTCTTAGCAATCCTACCCTCTAAACTTCGACGAACTAATTAATACGGTCGCACCGCGAGATACATTCTGCTTAATTGCTATACGTAAGATATAGAAGCGCCCGAACGTTTACGTCGGTCTCTACTACAGCGATATAATCGAAGAGTATAGCAGTACTAGTAACGTTAACGTCTTGTAGGGCGAAGACAAGTATCGTTAGTTTAAGAGAGATATTATACTAACTAACTACTAGTACGCTAAGCGTAATCTTCTAGTACGCTAGAGCCTCGAGCAAGCTACCCGCCTAATACTATAAGGTAGCTTTCCGGATATGCTAGAAGTTACTAAGCAGATACAGAACTTGTATAACCTATATCCGAAGGTATTCGAGGCAATCCTGCTACGCTTAGAGTAAGAGCCTGATCGTCCTAAAGCTCCTAATAGGTTTCAGATTAAGATCGTCTCGAGTGCTAAGTATAAGAACATTTAGGTTAGCGACAAGATTGATCGTAACTATTATAGAGACTTTCTTAATCTGCTAGTTTCTAGCAACAAGATAACTAAGCTCTTACGGCAATTAGTCTAGGCAGCGTACTAGACCGACTACAACGAGTATATCTCGATCTTCGATAAACGTCTAGTTCGTTAGTAGAAGCGACTAGCTTTTAATAACAAGTAAGTGTATAGGTAGCCTACTAGCGAGGGTAATTATAAGATGGATATATTCTATCTAAGCAACGAACACTTGTTAACTATTACTAGTGTCTCCGAGCACCGTATCGTCCTTTATCGTTACGACTTCGTCTTATACGGTAACGGTCGGCTTAGCCAAATTAAGCAGATCCTTACTTATAAGCCTCTTCCTTATAAGCTATACGTCTTCCTGCATATTCTGCCTACGGCCCGAAAGATAGAGAGCAACCTGAACTAACTAGTAGTAGATCTAGTATTAGAACTAAGTATGTTTACCCTCGATAAAGGCGAAATTACGATTAGCCTACTATTAGTTATTAGTAAGAAGATATAGGTCGTGCTAGTTATCTCGCGTAATAGTATTAAGATAGACTTGAAGCGCAAGGACCCTAAGGCCGGTACTAACCTAATCTATATAGATTAGGATATATCGTTCTTATAGCTTAATAGTATATTACTTCTAATCTCTTAGCCGTACGTTGCTAATTATCTTCTATAGGTCGGTATTAGCGCCTAGACAAAGCAGTACTAGGTATAACACTAGAATGCGGTTATCTAGTCTTGTAATAACTCTATTGCTAACAATATATAGGCTATTTCAGTGCCCGTCTAGATTTGCTCTTATGCTTTAGTACGTTGCTTATATCCGTAAGCATATAGCGCCTTTAGTACTAACAGCTATCTAGACTTTCCTAAGACTATAGACGCTATATAATACTCGCTTAATATCTAGTACGCGATACTCTCCCCTAGGCTCTCTAAGCGAACCTCTCTTACTAACGGCTATATATACAGGTCGAGGAATTAGCGACGATTACACTGCGAGGTTAGTAATCGGTTAGCACTATCCTGCAAAAAATGAAAGCTAATAACTTATAGAACACCTTACCTGCACGATTGCACTTTCGACTACGCTGCGCGTCGCTAACGTATATACTTATAGAGGTATGTTTAGTAGGCGGACTCTAATATTCAGATAAATGCTAACCGGATGTTTAAGAACTATAGGCGATGCGACGAACTAAGACGCAAGATCTAAACGAGTGCTTACTACTTCCGGTTCCGACTTCTAGACGAGAGGTAGTATTACGAGGGGTAATGTCGTAAAGGGTAATAGCGCGGTAGAGTTTGAACTTAGAGGATTTCGGAAACCCGCGTACCTCCGCATCTATCGTAATAACCTCGCAACATTAATACTAAGCTAGATATAGGTACCTTCGAACTAAGCCTAGGCTCCTTTTGCTTTCTTCTTGCGATTAACTGCTATCTAGTTAGCAATCGATTGTAATCTAGTACCTGCTAGCGCTAATAATACCTAAACCTGCCTGCCTGCCTGAACCTGCCTACCTGCCTAAACCTGCTAGTACCGAGCGTGCCTAGCTACCTATACTAGGTACTGTCCGTACGTAGCCGTACTACCGTATACTTCTATTAACCGTTATGTCTGGTCTACCGTTACCTCTTGCTATCCGCAAAGTGGGCAGGTACTAATAGTAAAACTAGCAGCTACGGGGGCGGCTATAGTAAGGCACGATAAGCAGTACTAATATATATAACGGGTAGAAGTCTCAAACTAAAAGCAGGGCTTAACTATAAGTATTTGATAACTACAGGTTTCAAGCTTGCGGGTAATTATCTACCTGCTGCATAACAATATAAACCGCCTTTTTCAGGGTAATAAAGCTACCGGCAGGTCAAAAACTAACGGACTTGTAACTGACTTAATACCGATACCTCGTCCTGGATACCCCGTTAAGGATTCTCTTCACCAACTAAACTTCCACGATGCCGCTCACTATATTCACCACCCTCTGGCCATCGTCGAGGCGACTCTCTCTCTCCTGCAGGAACAGGGCTGGTTCTGACGCATCAAACCGATTGCAATCTTGTGGTTTCGATGGAATATAGATCTGGAGAAGTCGATGATGATGAGGATGGGCAAGTGGCAAACTTGATAACTTCAAGGGATGGTTTTTGGTTGATGTTGTTCGACTGCGATTAGATTGATTGATGCGAACGAAAAAGAATGTGAAGGACGTTGGGAGACATTATCATATATTTTTGAAAAAGAAAAGAAAAACCATTCTTAACCAAGATTGAACTCACTCGCTCCACCCATCTTCCTCGACATTTGTTGCATTTTCCTCTTGGCTGCATCGGCATCCGCAACAGCCTCAACATCGTCCATTGGTCCCGACACTGTTCGTTTTCCACCACTCTGTATCGCCCGGGTTTTCCCTTTTTTGTTCGCACCGGCACCCGGTCGCAATCCCGGTACCTTGATCGCACCTGGCTTATCTCTGAGCGCAAAAGCCTTGGCCAGATGTCCCAAATGCAGTTCCTGCATATTGAAAATCGCTCTTTCGGCAGAAACATGTGTCGCATATGCGCGAACATGTGATTGGAAACCACGTCTCGCCTGTTCGAGGTGCTTGGGGTTCTCAAGCGCCCAGCGTTCGATTTCGAGTTGATAGTCTGTGGCGATTTGTTCCCATTCGCGACCCATGACTACGCCGCTTGTGGGAGAGAAGCCCTTTCTCAAGAGTTCTTCGGCTTCGTGGCGAGTGAGATTCTTGGGTTTTCCTTCTTTCAGTATTTCGATATAGCCCTCCTCACAACCCGGTTGCAGGAATATCATGGCTCTACCGTCACGTCCGGCACGAGCTGTACGACCGATCCGGTGAAGGTGGTCGTCTTTGCTGAATGGAGGGTCGTATTCGATTACGAGGTCGACGTTGGGGAGATCGAGACCACGTGCCGCGACATCGGTACATACTAGTACGGCAGGCTCCTCGCACGTCGAAAAGCCTTTCAGCGTACTTGTTCTTGTGGATTGCTGCAGGGAACCGTGCAGGCGGAAGATCTTGATATTCCCAGACTCGCGGCTTGAGAGAGACGCTGCCGTGCCTTCTGTTCGAGTTTCGGCAATGGTGTTTCCTTGGGCAATCTTATTCCGCTCGACGCTCGAATTGCTGTGCTTCCCGGGCTTGTGCTGCTTAGCTACGCTCGCTACTTCGTCCTCCAGGGCTGCTGTCTTGTCTCCACGAGTCAGAAGCTCGAAATGGAAGTCGACGCTGTCTGCGCAGCTCATGAATACTATGCATTTAAGCACGCTGCCTTTGCGCTTAAATTGTTGTTTGAGAGTCGCGACGAGCGTGACTAGTCTTTGCTTTGGCGGCACGATAGCATAGCCTTGTTTGAGTTGAGCTGGCGCCGAGAAGTTGTTCTCTACAGCTTCACCGTCGCCCTCTGCTGTCGAATCGCTGTCCACAGCGATAGATACTGGGTCTTTGAGTGAGATTGCTCGTAGTTGCTCAACGTTTGATTTTATCGTCGCTGAGCACAGAACTGTGGTCCGCCTCTCTGGCAGTCCTGTATCGGGGTCAGCGTTGAGTCGCGAATTGTGTGGATATGAGCGTTAGCAGAATGAGCAAAGATAACATACCAGGCACGGGCTTCTCTACCCGCTTCCTTGATCGCAGATTCAGAACGCTTATAATCTTCTGGATGTCTTGCTCGAACCCGAGCTCCATGAGACGATCACCTTCGTCCAGTACTAGCCAACGAACATTTGATAGATCCAGTGCTTCAGTATTCTCCAGGTGATCAGCCATACGTCCAGGCGTGGCTACCAGAATATTCAGTCCTTTTCTGAGCCGCGACTTTTCACTCTTCTTGTTTTCGCCACCCACCACCGTCCCACCTACAACCCAGTGATAGCAAGACAGAAGGGACTCCAGTACTCCAGCAATCTGCCTGGCCAATTCTCGTGTAGGGGCCAAAACGATCGCGAACAAGCCAGAATGTCGATCGAATTTAGCCCCCTCGTCTTTCATGCGCCTAGAGATGAGCGAGATGCGCTCGACGATGGGTAGCAGATATGCCAATGTCTTTCCAGAACCCGTCTGAGCCTGGATGAAGGCGTCGGTGTCATGAGAGACTAGCTGAGATACTGCTTTACGTTGAATGGCGGTGGGAGCAGTGATGTTCAGCTTGTGCAGTAGGTGAGCGGCCAGAGTGGGTGAAAGACCCAGCGATGTGAACTTGGCCGTTTCATCGTTCTCCAGTGGTGCATTACTCGCTTCTACTGTGGTCTCGTCCGAAGTGTCTGGCTTGGCTTCCCGGGGCACAGTGGCTGTCTTGTTGAAGGAGAACAGAGAGGTAATCACTTGGCCATTGTTGGTTTTTGGAAGCACATCGTGGCCAACCCGAGCGCGCTTGGCAGGTCGCCCTTCAGCAGCATATCGATCCACTCGCTCTGGAGCATTGGCGTCACTTGCAGCAGGACCGGTCACCCTCGACGGCTCGGATCCAGAATGATCTGGCAGGGAGACGCCCCGAACACCTCGTTCCTGAGCCTTCTTGCGTCCATATTCGGCAGATTTCCTCGCAGTAAGACGGTCTTTCCAGCTGCCGCCCTTCAATTTGGCGGTCGGAACCGTAAAAGCGTCGCTGGGCAACTCGAAGTTGAGCGTAAAGCCATCGTCGGCCATGTCGATGATACGGTCGTTGGTCGTTGTTTGATATTGGCAGAGACGTGCGCAGCGAGATAGTTGTTCTCGACTTTTTCCAGATCCGATCTGCAGGGTCAACCGCTAGCGAAAGCTTAATGGACACTCATGGTCATAGCGCGGGAGCTGTATTGATGTTTGTGTCGAAGACTGGAGTGAGTAAGACATGAGCGCGACATCGTCTCGTCTCCTACATCAGTAGGTGCTCATAACGTCTAATTACCAATGGAGTCGCGCCTCTGTTCTTCTGTCGTTTCGGGAGGCTAGAATGGCGGCCTTCACCATGTTCGCTCGTCTCCTACTCCGATCACCAAAGGCCTATGGCACCGTCAGTGGACGCGGCGATGTTCTCCGAAGAAGCATTCACGTCTTCCGCCATGTCGCTGATGTTCGCAGGCGCCGTCGAGGTCTTCTGCAAGGCGGAGAGACGGTGGGGCTGGTGCCGACCATGGGGGCGCTGCACGAGGGCCACTTGTCGCTGGTCAGAGCTGCGGCGCGAGAAAATAGCAGCGTCTTCGTGTCCATCTACGTCAATCCCACGCAGTTTGGCCTGCATGAGGACCTCGACAGCTACCCGAAGACATGGGAGAGCGACATGGCGAAGCTCCACGAACTGCAAAAGGAACTAAAGGTGAAGCAGACAGATGCGGGTCAGCGCTATGGTAGAATCGAGGCCGTCTTTGCGCCCACCACGAAGACCATGTATCCCACGACGCCTCCAGACTCGAGCATTCCTGGCCAGGGCTCTTTCGTGATCATCACGCCCCTCGGTAATCTCCTCGAAGGCAAGTCTCGACCCGTCTTCTTCCGCGGCGTGGCTACCGTGTGCATGAAGCTGTTCAACATCGTCCAGCCAGATCGCGTCTACTTTGGCCAGAAAGACGTGCAACAGACGGTGGTTATCCGAAGACTGGTTGAGGACTTTCATCTGGGTTGCGAAGTTCGGATCTTGCCTACGGAAAGAGAAGCAAGCGGATTGGCGCGAAGCAGCAGGAATGCCTATCTGGGGAGCAGAAGGATGGAAGCTGGCTTGGTACTATACAAAGCGCTCGACAGGGCACAGAAAGCCTATCACGAGGGCTCTACAAAGCGAGACGACGTCTTGACGCATGCATGGGCTGAGATCAACGCGAGACAACAGGAGCAAGATGAGAAGCCGCCGACGGAGAGGGCCATGTTCGAAGTGGACTACATTTCGCTCGCGGATCCCGATACTATGGAGGAAGTGGACAATGTTGATGTTAGCAAAGGCGCGGTCTTGAGTGGTGCGATCAAAATGCTGCCTCTGGAGGTCACGCGGGAAGTAGAGACCTTGGGCCTAGGAGACGATAAAGTGCCAGTTCGCTTGATTGACAACTTCATTCTTCCTGCACGATGAAGCCGAGACACTGATGAGAAATGATGAACAAACCACGGCAAGGGTCACAACTGGAATGGGTGCCGGCTACCATATCGGCCTTAAGAGCATTTTGCGCAATGCTCGGAATAATGACAGTCGACTACATGTACCATGCACATTTCGAGTGTGTCGACGCTTCGAGAAGCAATGCGCAAGACCTGTATTCAACCAGGAAAGCTGCTTCTAGTCCAATTGCCGACAGAAGCACCGTGTTATGGTGAAGTCTGTGGAGACTCCACCACAATTTATCCGTCTCCAGTGGGGAAAGTCACTTCGGCTTTCCTCTTTGGCACCTCGGACAGCGTTAAAAGAGTGGTACGGAGGCACGCCTGCAGTGTACGTTCCCGCAACATCACACTGGGTCCCCCCATGGGTGATGGTAGTATATATATAAGTCAAGATACGGACCCAATGTTCGCGTGGTCTTCCCGAACCTCTTTGGCTCAACCTCTCCTAAGATATATAAACTTTCACCTCTTAAGGTAGTGTTCTGGCTGACTACCTCAGCTGCTGTCTGCGCGTAGCCAGCCACATTGACAATCCATTATGGACCAGATGAGCGGCTTCCGCGTCGCGCAACACTTCGAAAAGGGCAAGCTATTGCTCGCAATCAATTCCATTGCCGCACTCTCCATGTATTCCCCCTAAAGATGCTCTCAACATTAGCAGTATATACTAATACCATTGTAGCTTCTTCTTCGGCTATGATCAAGGTAAACTAAAACCAACAACTCTACCTTTATTAGATTCATAAGGTAACCTCCAGACATCCACTGACGAGAGAAAAAACACAGGCATGATGGGCGGCGTCAACAACGCCAAAGACTACATCAACCTCATGAAAATCGGCCACATCGACCCCATCACCAACGACCCCATCATCACAGACTCCCTCCTCCAAGGCGGTATAGTCTCCGTCTACTACCTCGGAACCCTCATCGGCTGTCTCCTAGGCGGCTGGACCGGCGACAAACTCGGCCGCATCAAAACCATCGCTCTCGGATCCGCCTGGGCTATCATCGGAGCTGCACTACAATGTAGTGCGCAAAATGCCTCGTGGATGATTTGCGCGCGCGCAGTCAATGGAATCGGGATGGGGATATTAAATGCTATTGTCCCTGTGTGGGCGACTGAGACGGCGGAGCATACGAGTCGGGGACAGTTTATTGCAGTGGAATTTACGTTGAATATTTTGGGAGTGGTGGTGGCGTATTGGTTGGAGTTTGGGTTATCGTTTGTGGATGGAGGGAATTCGCAGTTCCGATGGAGGTTTCCTATTGCGTTTCAGATTTTGCCGCTTTTGCTGCTGTTGGGGTCTGTGTGGTTTTTTCCTGAGAGTCCGAGGTGGTTGGTTAAGGCGGGGAGGAATGATGAGGCGAGGTACATTTTGGGGAGATTGAGAGGTGAAGATGCTGTGGGTGCTGCGAAGGCGGAGGCGGAAATGAGGGATATTCGGAATATTGTCGTTCATGAGAGGAATACTGCGAGCCGGAATAGCTATTACAGTATGTTGTTTGGCATCGGGTCGGGAGAACTACATACGGCGAGGAGGGTGCAATTGGTGATTTGGCTGCAAATCATGCAGGAGTGGATTGGGATCGCTGGTGAGTACACAACGACGGTGTTCATGTGCTGCGACAGAAGACTGACTGACTTGTTCGATCCCAGGCGTGACAATCTATGCTCCGACCATCTTTCGAGTTGCCGGTTTCTCAAGTCAACGAAGCCAATGGGTGTCTGGACTCAACAACATCTTCTACATGTTCTCAACACTGATCTGTGTCTTCACCCTCGACCGTATCGGTAGACGGTACACGCTCTACTGGGGCAGTGTGGGAATGGGTATCGCCATGTTTCTGGCAGGTGGCATGTCCAGAGGTGGTATCGATGCTCGAGCAGCCGGCAACGAGTCCAGTGCGACGTCCTATGGTATTGCGGCTGCATCGTTCGTCTTCATATTCACCAGCATATTTGGTGCTACATGGTAAGGACTTTTACTCGATGTAAGTGTAACCCTTCGGAAACGCTTGCTAACTCATATCCACTACCATTTCAGGCTTACCGTTCCCTGGCTGTATCCCGCTGAGGTATGTAAATCGAGCTCATGATCCTCTCCATGCACGACTAACTATCTGCAGATCTTTCCACTCGAAGTGCGAGCCAAAGGAAATGCCTGGGGGGTGGTTGGATGGTCCATCGGCAATGGCTGGCTGACTCTGCTATGCCCAGTCATGTTTAATGCGATTGGAGAGAAGACTCTCTACATCTTTGGCGCTTGCAACATAATCTCCATACCCATGGTCTGGGCATTATATCCGGAGACGAACCAGAGAACGCTGGAAGAGATGGACCTAGTCTTTGCAGCAGACTCACCATGGGTATGGGACGCCGAAGCCAATTTCAAGCGACTGAAGGAGGAAAACGCGCATCTTGTGAGTGCGGCAAGTCGAGGCACCTCCGTTGTGGATCCTGAAGCTGGTAAGGCTGCAGTCACAGAGACACATGAGTCTTTTCAATAGAGCTTGGATGCTTTCAGATATGTGCTACGGCTCCAGTATATCGTGTTTGCTGTCTGATCTGCATAAGACATACAATTCTAACCCCCCTCACTGGAATCGTGAGTCTTTGTGTATTCCACACAGCTGACCACTATACTATACTATACTAAGAGACCTTTCATGAGAGCAGAAGTCTACTTACTACAAGGTAATTCACCTGCATGGCCAAGTCGTCTAGTACTCTGTCACGCAAAAAACAGAACAGGTTCCCATCCTGCTACTCCCATGTCGTCTCTCCCACTTCTGGTAACTACGGTAATCGTCATGCCCAAGCGAAGCCCACAAGGCCAGCTATAATAAGCGAAGCACGAAAAAAAGAACTCAATACTACTTTTTTGTGGATCAGCTATGAGGTGTGGGTTTGGGAGATTCCATTTTGAAGACTTGGGAATCGTGAGAGTCGTGTTGAGAGTACTTCAAAACCTGTTCAAACGGAACTTGTGTAAATGAAGCTGTAAGAGAGTCCTTTCGTTCAGTAAATATCCCACAACGAGACTTTCCCATCTTTGCTACCAGCCGCTAACCAATGTGTCATTCGAGCTTTCTCCTCCCTCTTCTCCGCAACTGTCAAGGGTTTCTGCACCATTGAAGCGTCATCAGCATCAGAACTTCGAGGCTCTTCTCGCACCTTCGCAAATGCAAGTGCATAACAGCCTTCTTTGTGCCATTTCAACACGGCGAGTTCTTTCATCGCTTTGGTCGAGTACACTCTCATCTTCCCATCCCAGCCTGCTGTTGCGAAAATTTTCTCGTCACTGCGTATGGTGAGACCTTGCTGGCCTGCGTGCTTACTCTGCAGGGATGAAGTTGTAGTTGTGGATGCCATGTTTGGTTTCAGAGGGTGTCGGGCGATCACAGCATCTGCGCCAGATGTGAAGAATACGCCAGATTTCGCTGCGATGCCCAGAGAGAGAATGGGTTGGGCGTGAGATTTGATGCTGTAAATGCATTCCCATTTCTTGTTGGAAGCAGGAGTAGGTGGCTGCTTCCAGATACAAGCATGGCCAGATTCGTATCCCGTTAGTACGAGAAGGTCTTGTGTAGCGCTTCCATTCTCGGTCGTGAAGGTGAGTCCAATCGCCATCGTCATGCCAGCGTTCTCGATGCTTGCTAGCTTAGGAATTGTTGCGACACGACCTTCTGCTGGTAAAGATGTGATATTGACGCTGCCGTCTTGGAATCCCGGCGTACCGAGAAAGATGCCCTCTACTGGGACGTCGTGTGTGCCTTCCCGTGGAGCGTGGGTCATGCTGAATGAACAGAAGTTGAGTGCGTTCACAGGCAATGTATGCAACAGCCATGGCGACTTGTGCTCTGTGGACTCGGGACTGTCGATAGGCAACACTATGTTGTAGTCTTTCTCGTCTTCTGCTCGTAATTGCCAGACGTGAATTTTGTTGTCGCGAGCATGTCTGCGCCTTGTGTTAGAATATTGGTAGCTCGAGCATTTCAAAAGAGACAGATACAGACGTTATGATCTTGTCATCCCCCCAATTCCCTATCCCCAGGATCGTGCTCCCATGGGGCTTCCATACCGCCACTGCCCGCTTGCTGGAAGTGCTCCAGAGTACAACCCATCCGTTTGTGTCACCGGTTAGCAGACGCGAGTTGCCGCGGAAGAAGTGGACAGCGTGAATTTGCGCAGAGTGTCCTCGGAGAATGTATGCTGGCTGGGCGGGAGGGTGCTCGGAGCTTTGCAGCAGATGTTGTTCAGCCATGTCTGGGAAGAGGTGTGCTTGCTGCCATGTTCCTCGATTTCTGCGCTCTAACAATGTCAAGAGGTCGAATAATGAAGGTCCGCGGGTTGGTAAACAGTGCCGGAGAATCAATGAGAGAACAGCAAAGCTGAAGTGTTCCGGAGTTTCTTTCGACGTGTTCAAGCTAAGGTGGTATCTATGAATGGATAGTGTGCAGTGCGCGCGGGGCGGTCATATCTGTATTCATGAGATATGTGCGGCGGTCTACCTATCTCTTCTCTTCTCGGCGGCCTGCCCGTCTCTTCTCTTCTCGTATAGAGTAGAGACAGTAGAGCATATCATATATATAATATGTTAATACACAGTACACTTACTACATATTACTATACTGACGACGTATACGGTTATTTACTTGATGAGTCAGAACATGAGCTGCCCCTAGACAAAAACATGGGCTGCCCTTAGCCACGCCCAGACGTACATGAACTAGCGTAGGGTTCATTGAAAGACCACTGATTGGCTGATAGCAACATACAAACCTTCATTCAATGCTGCCTCTTATGATTGCATAGTCGTCGGCCAGCATGCGCCCGAACTCGAGCTTCATCAGCAGTCGATCCACTCCACCTCCCTTCCAGACCTCAAAGTCCCCTCTCTCGATTGTCCTGAGATCGAGATACCTCGTTGACCCTACCCTCTCTTGATCAAGTTGTCGTAATCTGTTGACAACAGACTTCAGGTCGCTGTCCACCTTCTTCCTCGCTCGTTCAAGCTCTGAGCTGATTCTCGCCTCTTCTTGAGTGAGGTGAGCAGAAGCCTCGCCAGTGGCCTCTTCTTCGCCATCAATCTTTTGCTGTATTCCAAGAAGGCGGACAAAGTATGCTACCAAGTTATCGACATTACCCAGTAAAGAGCGTAGCTGACTTGTATACGGCAGATCAGTAAGGAGTAGAGCATAAATCAGCGATGAAAGAAACGCTCGATGACCTGCTGCCAGCGTTTCTGGGTCACGTTGGGTATGCTTTGTAGACCGTGGGGACGTGGTGCTGGCCATCGAGTCGTCGAGATCTGGCGCAGACTGTTTGACCCATTCTTCGAAGTGATCGCATGAGCCACGCACGATCTCGCCCTCGAAAAAGGCAGCCGTTTCCGAGAGCAGGAAGATGGCCGCACTGCATGTCGCCCACACTTTTCTCGTTGTAGTGGCTCGGAGAGCGTTCCTCGACCGATATGCAGCGTGTTGAGCACGAGACACATGCAGATCTCGTCGCGCCGCGGTCTGTTTCCACAGTTCACTCAATCGCTGATGCGCTCTGCGGATCGCAAGCAGATACGAGCTGATAGAAGAGTACGTGGCTGTATCGCGAGAGGAGAGAAAGAGGTCCATTGGTGGTAAAATCCTCAGGTTCAATTCCGTGGGGTTCGGGAACAAGAGGTTGTTGAATGATATTGGGGAGACATCCGGCGCGTCCTCAGCCAAACTGTCAGCGGTAGATGGGCGTGACGTATTGGCTCTCGGGTTGATGAGTGAGACATTGCTCTGTGCGTACTCCAGTACTTCATCTTCACCGTCGTCGTCCTTTGCCATCAGTGACCTCCAGACTTGCCGAAGGGTCTGACTGAGCTCCGCGTCTTTGATGGACAAGCCCTGCAATGCTTTGACCGCATCTTTGGCCAGCAATTTACTCATACTCATACTCTGCTGACGTGCCTGCACGCGCTCTTCAGCGTGTGAAATGAGCGCCATTGCAAAGTCGCCTCGATCCAGCAGGAAGAATTGTCGTAGGCAGTTCAATAATCTGACAGTATCGCTCAGAGGGAGTAAATGTTGAAGTACATTTTGCGACAGCGATCGTCGAATATCCGCGATGGACCTAGAGAACTGTGAGGATGTGATGGGCAGCGTGAGAGACGCGAGGTGCCGCAGATGAGAGGATGCCAATTCGCCATCACTGACAGACGGCGTTGACCGAGCGGGGGTTGTTCGACTTAGCCGTTGATGATGGGATACTTGATGCAGTGACTTTCCGACAAAAAGTATGGAGGCAGCGGTATTTGCAGTTACAAAGCCGGGCAACAGATTCCTATCTTTCGTGAACTTGGGCTCCTCAGAACCGGCAAGTTTGATGAAGAAGTCGTTGCCACCGTATGAGGGCAGCTTGCCATGTACTACCCAGCATGTCAATTGCCTCAGCCAGGCCATTTCAGCGACTCGCGCAAGCTCCGTGGCAGCATTTTCGATTTCTGGGTAGCCAGTCTGAGATTCGACTCGCAGCTTGTCGATCAACTGCGCGGAAGTACATCTGCCATGGTTCCCAGCCGGGTCAAGCATGAACGAGGAGACGTTCCAGGACCATTTCATGAGTCTGTGCCAGTCGTCGAATTCCCCAACGACAGCGGCAAGAGGCACGATCTCGTACGCGCCGACGATGCTTGCATCTTTGGTGAGGATTTTCTTCTCGACCTGCAAGATATGCTGTTGAAACCTGCCGAGATGGACCTGGTGGATGGATGCAGCAGCAGCGCGACATATGATGGAGTCGTGAGTCGATGCTATGTTTTGGAGGTGGCGTTTGAGCTTGCGATGCAATTCCGAGAGAGATCCTATAGAGCGTAGCAGAGCCGCCTCTGACTGGGAGAGTAGTAGCGGAAGGTCTTCAGCTGGGCTATCCTGAGCTGATGTGGCGAACAGTGGCGAGGGATGCCCAGATAGTGCAAGAAGAACCTCGTGCAACATGATCCATACATGTAAACACGACACGCGTAACAGGCAGGCGTTCAGCCACCGAGAACGCGTGTGATCAGACCTTCACTCGTGCCGTGGTCAGACCAGACATCAGACAGACACAGGCCCAGTTCATCTGACGTACTGTCCGTGACCAGTCTGAGACAAGAAGTCTGGTGGTGGTTGTTATCGATTGTTACTTATTGTTGTGGTGGTGGTGGTAGTGGTTAGTGTTGACTGTTAAGGCAGAAAATAAGGTGTCTGTTCTTTTAGGCAAGCTTCTGGAAAAGCTGTGGGTCGTGGGCCGTCCCGTGCTCTTCACCCGGACCAATCCGATCAAGATCTGGATCTGGTGGATGTGCAGAAGGTGGTGGTGGAGGGGAAAGAGCTACCACTGACCAGTTGCCAGGCACCTGCATCATCCGACATGAGGTACTTGCATTTGATGGTGGGCTGCTCTTGCTGCTCTTGGTGCTCACTTGGTGTCTTCTGGCCACGCCCGCTCGCCGGTGGGTGCATTAGGTAGCCGTCCGTACCTAGGACTACCTTACCTTAGTAGATGCCTTACGGTGGTTCTATACTAAGGTGGTTCTATATAACCACAGCAGGCGGCCTCCTCCCCTCTGCCCCTCTCCCCTCCCCTCCTCTGCTGTCCTCCTCACCCAATCTGGCAAACACTCCCGTCCATTGCCTCATACCTGTACCTGTACCTGTAGCTCGAACGTCACAGATCATCATCACCATCTCCCCATCACCACTCCAGCACGACCACGAGGCGGAAGAGACAGTCCCACCTCTCCCCTACCCTCTCTACTACACGACCAAACACACAGAGCCTACGCCATGCAGAACATCAGAGCCAAGATCAAGAGAAAGTTGTCCATGCGCGACAAGGACGGTACATCCAGCACTACCCACTAGCCTCTCGACGGCGACCTGACACGTTTTTTTTGGTTTGCATATACTGACAAACCAAGTAAACGTCGACGACTACGACGAAGCCTCCGACGTCGACGAAGAGACGACAGGACACCTTCATCGCGAGATCGAAAAGGCCGAGAAAGAAGGCCACGATGCCGGTCGACCGGGCACGTTTTTGAATAAGCTCATCATGCACGGCAACAAGAAGACGGAAGAACAGCTGGCGAAAGAAGCTGCATATACCAATCAGGGTGGTCAGCAGCAGATTGGACAGCAGGACGTAGCTACTTCGTCAGATGGGGTTGTGAGGTGAAAGAAATAGACGGGGTTGGGTGGACGAGCATGGTAGGAAGCATTACGGCAGTGGCATGTGTGCATGATGACCAAGGACGATACAGTACAATTTTGAAGGTCTGCTGCAGAGAGTCGGAATATGGAGTGACTTCCCCATCTTTTTCTCCTTCCTTACTACATGTACTTTCTTTCCTCCCTGCCTATGTTCGTCGCTCGTGTGCCAGATAGGCATTATTGGCTGACTGGCAGCACGGACTAACGAAGGGCGCGATGGCATACTGACTGAATTAGCGATTGACATAACATCATAAGTTAATCGCAGCCCGAGGTCCCATTGTCGACGAGAACGTAAAGAGAGCTGCAGATCGGATCATAAAGTTGGCACACGAATGAGGAGATGGGAGTAAACATTCTGGAGATACGTATTACTCTCCATTATCTCCTCCTCGGATCTATCCACGGACCTTTCCTATCGAGAAAAACTTCCTCTGCAACCTGCACGTCACCGCAGACGTTGTCCCATTCATAAATGTCGAACTCGGCAGTCTTGACGCTGGCTTTGCCGATCCCTTGTGCCCAGAACCGTTGCTTGATGCCTGTGCGAGGATCGATGAGGCGGGCGATGGGTTGGATGCCGGTGAGAGTTTCCGAATCGAGTAAGGCGCGACCGTAGGGATGAAACCAGAGGTTTTGGTACCACGAAGAATGGGATACTTGGGCGTGTGGACCGGACTCGTGTTGAATGAGGGCGGGGATTTTCTGGTCGGCGACTAATAGTGAGACTTCTTCCCATGTTTTGCTCGGAAGGTTGGCTGTCACTGTCCAGTATGGTGGGGCTGATAGGGCGATATCTTTGGGGAATGCTCCGTGATGAGCTGTTTGCGTATCGTATCGGGTCCAGTTCGAGTGGTGAGTATCGTTGCCTGAAGACAGGTAACGGAGGTCGTTGTCTATGTCGAGAGAGATTGCGTAGTCGTGTTGATCATGATTAGTGAGGTTGGATGTATCATGCAGGTCGCCTAGCTTTGCTAATGATTGGCGACGAAGTTCTTGATCTCGAAAGATGTCACTGAAGATAATATGCTCGTCGAAAGTGGTAATACTATCATTGAGCTTGGTGGCCTGGTCGAGAGCATGTTGGTAGAGTGGCTTCAAATCCTTGATCTGGCCGATCACGAAGTCGTGACTCAGATATCGCAATGAGCCATCAAGTGACTGTACGGGCAGACAATTCTCGGCGATGGAGTTGGTCGTTGGGAATGTCCAATGACTAGCAAATAGTACTTTGGGCTTCAGGTGGTATGCTGCGACAGTCTTGCTACCAAAATCGTCCAATAGCTTCAACTCATGGCGACGTTGAACGTCCATATACCGTTTCAGAAGTACTTCGGGTCGAACCTGAAACCAGGTATTCGGGTTGCCGAGGATAATGGCTGTATCGTTGTCTCTGCGTCCGTGTTCGTGCTCGAGGAACTCTAGGATGCTTTCCAGCTTTCTGACGACAGCGCTGGCTTCGTCGCCTTCCTCGTTCCGCGTTGGCTTCGGTAACGCGACCCAAGGTGATGGGAAGCTCAACACAAAGCCTGACAACATCGTCTTGCATAATTTAACGTAGCTCGACTCAGCAGCAATGACCACGTGCAAGTAATGGTCCTGCGACATTCCTGTCCACGAGATCCGTGCCAGATCCTGGGCCCAATTGACATTGCTTTGGTACTTGCGCGCCGAACCTGATGCTACGAGAAACCATAACGATATGCCAGCCAGAGCAAGTGCAGCTCCTCGCATGCGATTGACGTGTTTGGGAATAAAGCTACGGCAAATCGAGGCCGGTGGATCCAGCACTTTTTCTGAGAGTAAGCCGGTCATATCATCGTCTTGTCGAGACCACAAAGGACTGGGCAATAGCTGGTTCACTGCCTCTCGCAGCGATTGCGAGAAATCTGGAAGATCCATCATCGCTTGTGTGCAAGCGAGAACACGACAACCGACCTTTGCATCGTGAAGGCGTTGAGCTTATGCCTATCGCTTAAAAGTGTGGTGCAGCGTTTGGCTCGAGCCCTGTCATGTTGGGTGGGTTGGGTCAGGCCCAGCACCGGAAAGTATATGCCGTCACTTGATTTTTGCCGGGTCCGCCGTCATCCCACATCACTTTTCCTGCCACATGTTGGGTCTTCCGTGCGGGGCTCATCATGTCTTTGAGCGATGAAAGAGAATTGCTCGGGATACATGCAAAGCTTCGTGATTGTCCGTGTATCGACCTGCGCCAAGTCAAGTGGATGCCCTCTTTCGGTCAAGCTCAACTTTCGAGTAGTACGCAGCGCCTAAAGTTGCGATTACCATCCCCAGTCCGTTCGACAAACCGACCCGGACATTGAACAAGACGATTCCAAGGAGGATAGTCAGGCATTGCTTCACATTGCCGCACACGCTGATAGTGAGAGCGCCAGCTACCTTGTTCGTCTGGAAAGAGACGAGGTTCAAACAGAATGCCATGGCTGCGTTGCCCACGATGCCAATCAGCAAGGGGGTCGTGAACACCTTCGTAGACGTGGCGGATCCCAGTCTGGTTATCTCACCACTTGCAGCCGCGTAGAACAGGCACTGTACCGCAGCTAAAGGGCACATGCGGAGTAGTACTTCCATAGCCGGCAGCTGCAGAGATCCAGTCATGAGTCGATTCGTCGCCACAGTCTTGACGCTTGCGAGAATCACGCCCAAAAGAGTGAGCGCAAATCCCATAGCCGAGAAGTAGTAATCGCCAAAGGTGGCCAATCCGACTCCGACGATCAATGGAACCATGGACACGTAGGTCTGGCGGTCGTAGGTTCGTCCATATACGATTCGGTATATCAAGATAGTCACGACCGGACATGTGCTCCTCATGACCTGATGGAAGGGTACAGATACCAGTGCACTGCATCATGCACATCAGAACGTGTAGATCATCGTGGAGACGGAGGATACTTACAGCGATACATTGCTGATGGCAATGTTGACAGTGAAGAGCGCAGAGAAGGCAATAAGTACGAAGTTTTCACGCGTAGTCAGCTTGGAAAGCCTCATCTGACCTGTAGCCAGAAGGATCATGCATCCTATCGATGTAGCAAATGTATGTGAGAACGTCAGCAACCATGGGTATGAGGCCTAGAATGATAGTCAGCCACCGTGACAGCTGGGGACTTTCGTTCCTACACGTACTATCCGCAGCAGTGCCTTGTTCGATAGCGTTACACTGAGGTTTAGCAGAAAGTATAGAGCGAGATATGTCAGTTTCTTGCTCGTAGAGACTGTGTATTCCAGAGGGGTAGCAGTTGTAGTCGGATCTAGAGGTCGATGTGCTTCCATATCTCGCTCGTCCTTGTGCAGAAGCTCGTGGGTATCTTCAGTTCGCAGCTCCATATGTGGTCCGTCGTTGAACTCGGCCGATCCGCGCATGTCCCTCTGGCTGTCCATAGGCAAAACAGGTATTGTGATGCTCGGCGCGAGATGTTCAGGTCCCAGCAATGTCGCAAACTCCTTCTCTGGACTTCCTGCAGTCATGCCGAGGGGTAGCCCAGCCCGTATGCATGAACAAAGGTCAAGGAGCAGCAGAGTAGTATGTGGTGTCGAAGATTGCACTATGTAAAAGTACCTCCTAGGCGACTAAAGATCTGCTGGCGTTCCGGGTCGAGCGGCAGGGGAGCGGCGTCGTCACAGGTCGACCAGAGCCACACACACTAGGACACTACCCTAGAGATAGCTAGACTAACGGGGCACGGAGTGGATCATGTTTAGGGCGGCGGTCCTTTCAATTCTCTCGTCGGAATGTGGAATGGGATAAAATGGACGCCCCCATCAGGATTCACCCGCCGAGAGACTAGTCGTATCTAGCGCGGGTGTACCTGCGCAGTGCGCGCGGCGGTAAGCAAGTAAGCACCTGCACAGGCACTCGCACAGTCTCGCACTGCCGTGTTCTAAACGTCTACTTCTGCACGGGCGGTACAAAGTAAACACCCGTGGCCGACAACGCCAACGCCTTACGTGGCTGGGACCGTTCCAAGCCCTAGCCGAGTCGTCGTGCATCTCCAAAGACTCCAATGGATGCATGGTGAGCGCAATATACCTTATGTATGTACTACTGCGAGTCTGCGACCAGTCCTAATCAATTCATGTTCATCTCCAGAAGGCAATCTCATCAATCTTTCATGATCATCTCATCTATCTCATCGTCATGGACTCATGGTGTCATTCTAAGATCTCGGTCTGTCTTCTTGGCTGTCATCATTATTCTCCTGTGAGAGACTGTTGAGCCTGAAGACCAAGACCACGACCAGGACCAGGACCAGGACAAGGACGAGGGTGGCAGGATCAGGGCCAGCCTGGGATCAGGCCCAGGACTAGGGGAGCCGCTGGTGTGACTGTGTGCCATTCGGCTCTTCCAGAATGCCACAAGTACAGTACAGTACAATGGATTGGCTGCCATCCGGTCTGGGTTCCGTCCTACAGTAGGTTATACTGCATGGCGTGACGAGAGTCGAGAGGTTGTCGGCAATCCAGCTTGGGAATTATCTCGACGGAGGATATGGAACTAGAGAATCGGTCTGTACATGCTGCATGCACAATAAATAGATACTCCGTACAGCAGCGAAGATTGATCCGAGTGTACATATACCTGTACCTTACGGGTCCGAACGAGAACGCGCGATCATGTGGAAGTACAGTTCTAGTTGCACTACTTCCGGCTTGCGCCACGTTGTGATTCGCAGCTACCTTAGCTACCTACATCATACTATGTAGTAGAATATGTAAGGTACCTCATGTATCTGGTGGCGGCCACTACTCCCTCTCAAATTCTTAACCTTTGCTCAACCGAACCACCAACCAGTGCCAACCACCACGCCTTGTCTGGCTGATCGCCGCGCGGCACATACACAGTCAAGATCTACACTTCTACCCCTAGGGGCCTCCATATTGAAACACACCTCAGCTCTGCGCAGCTTCGTGCGTTTGCTTTCACTTCCCCAGCTCCAGCCCCACCCTCACCCTCACCCTCACCACCAACCGAGTCAACCATGACACAACCACCACCCATGACTGCTTCCCCGCGCGAACGGAAGACGGTGAAGAAAATCTGCTGCATTGGAGCAGGCTACGTTGTGAGTCTTTCCGCCTGGGACATACCACACAAGACTCACGGGGCTCATGGCACATATTCTTATAGGGCGGACCCACCAGCGCCGTCATCGCGAAACAAAACCCGGATATCACTGTGACGGTGGTCGATCTGAGCGAAGCGCGCATTGGAGCCTGGAAATCGAACGCTCTGCCGATATACGAACCTGGCCTCTTCGAGGTGGTGGAAGTCGCCCGCGATTGCACAGATGGACGTCGACTCCCCAACTTGCACTTCTCGACCGATGTCGCGGGCGTGATCCATGAAGCCGATCTCATCTTCATCGCCGTCAACACCCCGACGAAAACCGAGGGGCTCGGCGCAGGCGGCGCGTCTGATCTGGCCTACGTTGAATCCGCTGCTCGACACATCGCGGAAGTAGCAACCAGCGACAAGATCATCGTCGAGAAAAGTACTGTCCCGTGCGGCACCGCAGATAACATTCAAGAGATCCTAGATGCTCACGCCGCCCCCAATGTCCACTTTGACATTCTGTCCAACCCCGAGTTCCTGGCCGAGGGCACCGCGATGAACGACTTGCTCAAGCCCGATCGCGTGCTTATAGGTTCCCACAAGGATGACCGGTCACTGATTGCAGCCACTGCTTTGGCCGACGTCTACGCTGCATGGGTGCCACGAGATCGCATCATCACCATCAATCTCTGGTCCTCGGAATTAGCCAAACTTGCTGCTAATTGCATGCTTGCGCAAAGAATATCGAGCATCAACTCCCTGAGCGCAATATGTGAAGCAACAGGAGCCAACATTGAAGAGCTGGCATTCGCCGTGGGACAAGATACACGCATTGGGCCTAAAATGCTCAAGGCATCGGCGGGCTTTGGGGGCTCTTGCTTCAAGAAAGACGTGCTGAGTCTGGCGTATATCGCCGAAACATTGCACTTGCCGGAAGTCTCGGCATACTGGAAGTCGGTTGTGGACATCAATGAATACCAGAAGGAACGTTTTGCCAAAAGGATAACGAAGCGTTTGTACAATACGCTTCGCCTGAAGAAAATTGCGATTCTTGGCTTCGCGTACAAGAAGAACACGGGAGATACGCGCGAGAGTGCAGCGATCACCATTGTCGGACAGCTCATCGCCGAGGGAGCTCAGATTGCTATCTACGATCCGCAAGTATCGGAAGCAACCATTCAGCAGGATCTGATCCGTGAGCACCGAGCAGACGTGGTCAAGCAGCGCGTCACCGTGTATCCCGATGCCATCTCAGCTTGCGAAAACGCCAGTGCTGTAGTGATCCTCACTGAGTGGGACGAATTCAAGACGGATCAGGTCAAGCCAATGCCGGCCGCACCTGGCACCAGGAGAGAGGTGGTGGTCCCTCAGCTTAATGGACCAACTGATTCATCATCATCGTCATCATCCACGTCTGAAGCGGAAAGCGATTTCATGGACAGCGCATTAGGAACTCCTGCTCTGGTCGAAGGCGAGAAATCGGAGTTTGTCGGGAGTGTCGATCCTGCAGACAAACGGGTAGACTGGGTTCAGATTGCCAATTCGATGAAGCGACCCCGTCTGGTCTTTGACGGACGCAACGTCGTCAGCAGCGAAAAGCTCGCCAGTCTGGGCTTCACGGTCGAATGCATCGGCAAGCCAGGATTGAGACAGCGACGATTGTAGATTTCCACGTGGCATCATTATTATATAGCACTACGCGAGCTGTGGTGGTGCACGCGCTTGGCGAAGTTCGAGCGAGGACGAGAGGCGTAACAGAACTCTCGCGATTCCCCACGGGCGAATAATGGGATGCACTCGATACGTTTGCACTACTGTGCACATGGATGATGGAGATAAAGGCGTTTTCTGAATTTGGGTTTGATAGTCGCACTGGCTACTTTCGGTTAGAGGCTTGTAATATCGACAGAAATGAGATTCCCTACAGCACGCTGCACGCGGCTCGAGATGGCGGAGATCGATTGCCTTATCTAGACTCCGGCCGGTCACCGATATATATATGTACTGTACAGGATTATTAGTACAGTAGGAATGGAAGGATTGAAGGATTATCACAATCTAAAATAGCAGCAGCAAGCCTTTTCTTTACGTACATGTAGGCAGGCAATAGGCGGTTCGAATCTACTAGACTACTAGACTAGAGACTACTACTATTAGCGATCCTACTACTACTCCGACGAGTCTGCGAACGCCGAAGACGCTGGCCAAAATTTCACTTTTATTTGCTTGCTTGCTGTCTACGGATACGTAGGTATGTAACGGTAAGGTATGTCGGTGATTCCATTTGTAATAAGATGAAATTGAGTCTGTATAAAGTTTAGTAGAAGTCTGTCTTTCTTATACTGTACGACTTATTAATTGAAATTATATATATACCGTAAGGTATATGTATATATTGAGGACATGTCGTACATTCAGAATTGTTTATTGTTCTTTCTATAAGACCCTTATAGAGCTCTACTTCGGGCAACGCGAATTATATAATCCGTAGGGATGCAGTATCGGAGTATCTATTTCTTTCTTCCTTTCTTTCTTGTTCAGAACTGCCGATTAATTACCTATATAGGTAGGCCTGCCTACCCCTTCTTAATTCTTTGTCTTCGTAAACCTTCTACGAGGCTATAAAGGCCTCCTTTAATTCTATATAGATTAGCTATACCCCCTACTACCTATATAGATTAAGCGACTCGTTATACCTTATTAATTTCACCTGTTTCTATACTATAATTAATCTATGCTT